>JAJEJO010005694.1:433070-471828 GCA_020662805.1 Glaucomys volans
GTGAACTACTTTCAATTCTTCGTCTGGTTCTCCGAGTTTCTGGGCTTGTGCTTCTTGGTCTTCTCTGACCTCTGGTAGGAGGGACCTCCAAGAATTCTTCTGTTGCATTTTCTTCGGATCTAGATGAACTTGTATCTGTTGACTCTGATGGTGAATTTTCCACTTGTCTCTGCCTGTTTTCTATATATTGTCCTCCAAGAGGTCTCACAAAGGTTAACTGTCCATTCTGTTGATTTGGGCTTTCACTAAGAAGGTTAAAGTTCATTCCTTCACTGCATCCATAATCACTACTGCTTGAATTACTTGAACTTGATGATGTCCAAGACTGATTATCTCCTTGCTCCCTTTCTGTCATATTTTCAGTTTGTCTAAAAGTGGTAAGCCACTCTATTATAGAATCACCACTAGACACATTCTCTGAAGAGGTTTCTTCACCTGTTACCATAAAAAGGGAGGAAGTCAGAAAGGAACTACTAAAATTGGAATCATCATAAGATGGTACCCTGGTACTCTGCTTCAAAATCAAAAGAAAAGTGAGAACTTAAAGATTCAGATATTTTAAGTAAATTTCATATTTAGGGAGTTAATACTTTTCTAAACAATGCAGTCTAGATTTATAATAAAGGTGAGTTAGTCTTAATTACATTTAGAATGACTGAGGTAATCTTAGATAAATTTAGGGAGTTTTTAAAAGGTATCTAGAGGATGTCTATTTTTGATATTTCCTCATGTACAGAGCCTCACATTCCACTGTGGAAAGCATATTAAAACACATTGTTTCCTGTCCTCTGTGAAGATAATAATACAAAGTAAACACCAGTGAAGAAGATTCAGTGATAGTATATTAGTTCAAATTACATTACTGTCCAATTTTCATTCATCTAAAACATTACCTCTTCTAGGTTCTTGAAGTGCTTTTTATAACACAAGGTTGTTTTAAAGTGTAAGAGGATGATAGATAATGACAATTAAATAAGGTTTATATGTTTAAAATAATGTCAATAATTCTTAAATTTCCTATGATATAGAATTGACATGAAATTGAAAGTAAATTAGCTGGGCTTGGTGGCACAGGCCTATAATCCCAGTGGCTTGGGATGATGAGGCAGGAGGATCCCAAGTTCAAAGCCTCAACAATTTAGTGAGGCCCTAAGCAACTCAGCGAGACTCCTTCTCTAAATAAAATATAAAAAAGGGCTGGAGATGTAGCTCAGTGGTTCTGCACCTCTGGGTTCAATCCCTGGTTTAAAAAGAATTAATATATAGAGCCTAACACAATATATGTAAAGTCATGCTCAAGGATCAAACCATTATATCAGACTCTTCATTGAGTACATATAAGGCTATGTTTGAGAAATAAACTATTATAGTGCCTCGTTTTTTAGATAGTAAGATTCCCTGTTTCATATTTGGGAAGAAAACCCCAGTCCTGAGGATATAGCCAGGTTTTTCAACCTTTGCATTTGGAGCTGGGTAACTGTTTCAAGGAGATATCCTGTGCATTTTAGGTTATTTGCCAGTATTCTTGGCCTTTCCCCAAAAGTTGAAAGTAATGCCCCTAACCCTATTCCCAGTCGTGACAACCAAAACATTTTCTTAGAAATAACTGCATGTCCCTTGGAGAGTGGCAAAATTAGAGTATGCAACATTCTTTTTTGCTGGTTAAGAGAGTACATCTGACTTCTGAAAATGAGAAATACAAATAGCCAATATAAGAAAAAGGCACAATATCATTAGTCGTAAGGGAAATGCAAATCAAAACTACAATGAGATATCATCTCACCCCAGTTAGAATGGGGTCCAGGTGGGGGGATAAGAATAATAACAGAATGAGACAGACATCATTGCCCTGTGTACATGTATGAATGCACAGATGGTGTGACTCTACTTTGGGTACAACCAGAGAAACAGTAGCTATACTCAATTTGTGTTCAATGAATCAAAATTAAATAAATTTTTTAAAAAACTTAAAAAAATAAATGCTGGTGAGTATATAGAGACAGAGGACCTCTTATACAGTGTTGGTGGGAATGAGAATTGGGATAACCATTATGGAGAATGGTATGAAGGTTCCTCAAAAATGTGAAAATAGGTCTACCATAAAAGCCAGCTATCTCATATCTAAAGGAAATGAAATAAGCATACCAAAGACATAGCTGCATTCCCATACTAATTGAAGCACTATTCACAATAGCTAAGATATAGAACCAGCCCATTTTCACATCAATGACTGGATCTAAAAGAATATGGTGTATTCTTCACCCAGTGGAGTATTTTGCACCCATAAAGAATTAAATACTGTCATTTATAATTAATGGATGGAACTGAAGGACATCATGTTAAGGGAAATAAGCCAGATACAGAACAAGAAGTACCATATGTTCTAACTCATATGTGGAAGCTATAAAAAGTCGACCTGAATGTATAAGAATGTGATTAACAAAGTTTTGCAGGGTGGGCAGGAGTTTCCTGTGGCAGGAGCATGGACAAATGGATGTTGGATCTGATAAGTGTACTTTGTATTCATGTGTGGAACTATCACACTGAACACAATGAGAAAAAATTAATACATGTTAAGCAAAAGAAAAAAATCACATCTGTATAGGATAATCAAGGAAGACCGAACTTTAAATGGAGAGTGAAAACAAAGAAAAAAATTAATAAAGGGCATTTCTCATATTGTCTATTAAAACTACCCCAAAGTGAAGTGAATCAGAATATATTATATTCTATCAGCAAGATACACGCCCAGCTCTTCATTTTTATCTCGCTAAGTTGCCAAGGCTGGCCCTAAGCTTGCAATTCCCCTGCCTCAGCCTCAGGGATTTGCCACCTTGCCTTTTTATGAATAGTCACTTAGCATCAAATTAGTCTGACAAAGATGTGTGACTGAATAAAATTATGACATTTGCAGGTAAATGGATGGAGTTGGAGAGTATCATGTTAAGTGAGATAAGCCAATCCCCCAAACCCAAAGGCCGAATGATTTCTCTGATAAGTAGTTGATGGCACGTAAGGGGGCGGGGGTAATGGAGGAAGGATGGATTGTATAGAGGAAAGTAAGGGGAGGGGGTGGGGAAGGAAAGATAATAGAATGTGACAAACATGATTATACTGTGTATATGTATGAATATGCAAATGGTGTGATTCTACTTTGTACAAAACCATAGGTGTACTCCATTTGTACAAAACCGATAATTGTACTCCATTTGTGTACATTGAACCAAAAATAAATAAATAAATAAATAAAAAGATGTCTGACTGACAATTACTGTTATGAAGTTCCTTATCAGGATCAGGATGAAGCTCGATGATGGAGTGCTTGCCTAGCACATGTTGGGCCCTGTGTTTGATGCCTAGTGAGGTAAAAAAATCAAGATTCTTATCCATCCTGTCTTATTATACCCCACAGAGCAAAATAAACTTCTATTTACCCAATTCCTGTGGTGGATGTTCTTTAATTTGTTGTAATCTTCTCATCAATTCTTCTTCTGTACTTTCACCTACAGTGGCTAGCAAATTGTTATCCCTCATCAGCTTGTAATCTTCTTCACTCAGGTTATTCACAAATCGATAGAAATCTTCTTCCCGAGCCAGTCGATCCCTCTGACTTCTGCGCTGGGCCGAAGACCTATCTTCTTCATCCTCTGAATATGAGCTTTCCATCTTGATCTCAGCAAGTAAGAATTTCCTCTGTTAAGACATATTTAAAGTCCAAGGACCAGAATTCTATTTCCTTTATTTCGTCGGTCAGTGCGTACGCCAGGAGGATCCCCCTCTTTTAGTCCCACCCCCACACAAGCTCCTCCTCCAGGCGGCTCTCCCGGCCCTTCTCAGCTTCCGTAGAGACTCTGCTTTAGACCCGCCCCCGGCCCAGCTCCTACTAAGGTTGGTTGCCTAGTCGTCCATTATCTCCCCATTATTACCTGTGGGGACTCTATTCAGGTTAGGTTTCATTTCATTGTAAACCCGCCAAGGTTGCCAAATGCTTAGGATACGTCCTGCACTGTCGTTCTCCTCCGTTTATCCACATGAGCCTTGTCTAAGACTTTCCAGAGGCTTTTTCAAGTTCTGATAGGCTCTGCTTTCTTGAAAGTTAAATTACAGAGCTTGAACAGAAGGACTAAGTTCATTACACAGAGAGCCCTCTTCCAAATGTCATGCCAAAGTTGTAGTAGTTAAATTCAGTGATTCTCATTTTCAGATGCTCAGGAACTTCTGTTTTCTCCTTGTGAATTCTTCATGTCATAGATGCTTATTAATGCATAACAATATATGGCAAATCACCAGGGCTGCAGCTCAATCTCTTCAGTTGGGGCCTCTTGCTTTTAACTCTTAATAGCTTCATCTTTTGTTTTACAATCCCTTAAACTTTGTTTAAAATACTCTGGCAGGGTGTTAAGGAGTGTAGCTCAGTTGTAGAGGGCATGCCCATGGCAAGGCGATAGGTTTGATTCCCAGCCTGGGGAGATTCTAGCAGGATTGTTGCTAACCCAAGATAAGGGATTCTCCACAAAGGCATCTAGTTTTCATTTTTATTTTGTTTTCTTGTAATATAATAAATATTGAAACAAAAGTAACCACAGTGTCACAGGCACTTTAAAGCACAGGGCCTCATGCTTGTAATCCCAGTGACTCTGGAGGCTGAGGCAGGAGGGTTTCACATTTGAGGCCAATCTCAGCAACAGCAAGACTCCCATCTCAAAATAAAAATAAGTAAATAAAAAGGGCTGGATATGTGCTCAGTGATAAAGCACTCCTGGGTTCAATCCCTAATACCTTCCCCCCAAAATCCATAATTGTTACTTTGCTTACAGTAATGACTGTCAACTTTACTGATTTTGGTCCATGTTTGTTACTGTAGCCAGGATGGCTTACTGAAAATAATGTTTATTTCTAATGCTATCTAAATTAGACCTCTAAGTAATAAGAGTTTTTGGACTTAATATTTATTATCAACCCCATTTAACACTAGTTTTGGAATCCTTCATTTAATTGTTCCTATGATAACATTTGGCTACAGAATTTTAGATGTGTTACACAATTTGACTTAATGAATTAAGACATGCATATAAACTGAGTCAGTTACTTATAGATTTTAGAGATGTTGTTAAATGTTGCATCATCTAGACTCCCAATTTACATTCCATGTGAGGGAAATGTTATGTAAATTTATCAAAACATGCTGTACAAGATTTTATATGTAGTGTGTAAGTAAGGACAACTGATATTGCTTATTTAATTGGAGTGGGAATTAAAGATAGCACATTTAAGTCAATCTTTCAATGTAATAGTGGTTTTTTACAGGTAGAAAGTGGTAATTAGGCATGTGCTGGTGGAGAAAAACTGTGTCAGATAGAACAGACTTGAAAGGCCTTGGCTTGTTTGGAATACTGGCCACACCTCTGGGGTTGAGATGGAAATGTGAAATTAATCCAAGAGGAAATAGTTGACAATGACTATAAAATAGGTTTTGATTTTTCTGCTAAGACACAATTAAGATATTTAATTTTTTAAAAATTTTATGGTTCTTTTTAGTTACACATGACAATAGGATTCATTTTGACATAATTATAAAAGCATGGAATATAATTTGTTTTAATTCAGTCCCAAATACTTCCCCTTTCCTTTCCTTTTTCCCTCCCCCTGTTCCTTTCCCTTTACTCTACTTACTGGTCTTTCTACTATTTACTATAGTTTCTTCTTTTTTAAATTAATGTCTTGTGGATATAGATGATGGTGAGATTCACTGTGGTATATTCAAATATGTACATAGGAAAGTTAGGTCAGATTTATTCCACTGTCTTTCCCTATCCCATCCTACTCCCTTCCTTTTGTTCCCCTTTGTCTACCTCACTGATATTTATTCTTTATTTTTTAATCTCCTCGCCTTATTTGGATTAACTTCCACATATCAGAGAAAACATTTGACCTTTGAATTTTGGGACTGGCTTTTTTTTTTTTTTTTTAGAACAAGCAGTAGCTTTTTTTTATTTTGGCCTGCTTAGCATCCCAGGGGGGAAAAGTCCATTGCCCTATCTTAGTCCAGCTGGTTTAGGTGCAGCTGAATTCACTGTTGTGGGAAAAGAATAGGCATATGACACAGCCATGTCCAATCAGTTATCTCAAACTGCTGATAATTATAATTGGCTTAAGCATGAGGACCAAAAGCAGTTCAGTTAAGGGTTAAATCTGATGTTAGGTAGAATTCTAAATGAGATTTTATTTTCCATTGTGGTTGCTAAGTTGGTAGGATATTAACCAAAGATGCTTATGTTTGGCTTGTTTACTTGACAATGAGGAAAATCAGAGAGAAGAAAACAAGTATAAAAAAAGAGATAACAAAGATTTTGAAACATATTTGAAGCTAGATGTGCTTTAGCTTTTTTTCATTTGTAAGCCAGTGTACTCCCTTTTTCAGTAGAAGCTTGTAAAGGATTTCTGTCGCTTAACAATGAAGGGCCCTAATAGGTACACAAGAAGAATGATACAATCAGAGTGATCTAATCAGATGTCAAAAAGTAATTTTTAATAAATTTGTCATGTAAAAGTTATTTGCTATGTTAACGTGTTTGTTATTTAGATTTTGTTTTGATGTTATTTTGGGTTTAGTTTTGATGAAAAATAAGAAAGCAGTTTTTTTCTGTAAATTATTTAAGAACTATTTATAAGGCACTGAAATTTAGTATAATTAAGTTGAAAGAAATGAACAATATTTTTCAATTCCTAATGAACTAAATATGGTTATGGCATATAATGTTAATTCTGTTAAATCAATTTCCTCTTCTCTGTACTATGAGATCCTTTCAAATTATTCCTATTTTTGTATTTGTTTCATATATTATACAATGTATTCTTTTACCTTGGCCCAGTAGTGCTCATTTCATTCTCAAATAAAGGGAAATATCCTGAAGTAAAGTATCACAGAACATTTGGTATATATTAAAAAAGAAATGGTCCTGGTGGGAACTCAAATGTCTTTCACTGATACCTTAATAAAGAGTGAGATAATGTTATGTGCCCAATTAGCTCCCTGGTGGGATTTTTAAGATGACTAAAAGTTTAGGAAAGTCTTAATTAGCAGGAGGAGTTGTGTGTGTGTGTGTGTGTGTGTGTGTGTGTGTGTATACATATATGGTGTGTTTGTGTTTAAAAGGTTTAAACAGATGTTTGGTTAGATTAATAATCATTGATTTTGATATCATTTTTGGCTACTAGTAACATATATATTTCACTGAAGATTTGAAGTTACAAACCTTGAGGTCCTACATTACATTTATTGTCTATTTAAAAGTCTTGCTTATTATATCTGTTCCCAAACATTACACTTCAATGTGTGGAAAGGTAATATACTAAGGTAATTCAATATGTAGGAAAGAGGTTTGAGTTGAGAATTGAGAGACTCAAGATGAAGTGTATGAATAATTGTCCAATCATTTAATCTCTATAGACTTTAGATCCATAAACTGCAATATGAAAGAGTTGAATGTATCTGTGAAAGTTTGATCTATTCAGTTGGTTAGACAAAGGAAACTATTCAGGGACAATTAAAAATAGTACCTGAATCAGGATGCAGAATTGGCAACATAAAGTTAAAAGCAAACATTGAGGAGCTGGAGTTGTGGCTCAGTGGTAGAGTGCTTGCCTCACATCATGGGGCACCAGGTTCAATTCTCAGCACCACATAAATAAATAATTTAAAAAGGGTATTGTGTTCATCTATGACTAAAAAAAAAATTAAAATAAAAGGAAAAGTTGAATGGGGCTACTGTTAGTGCCAGCAAACACTGAGTTAAAAGGGAAGCCAAGGGATCAGAGTGAAGTTCCAAACTCCCAAGTCAAGCTAGAAACAACTGTCTCCCAGATGTATTCAAAGTCAGTCAGTTAAAGTGGAGGATTGAACTGAGCCATAGAAGACAATTTAAGAAGATTCAGGGTTGATCCAGAGGAAGGTCAGGACAACCTTGGGGAAGAATGCTATGAGGTTATAGCAGGTGTAAGACTTTGTAGCTTGCTAAATTAAAATATTTACACCTTGGATCTCTGAATGTCTTGTTGTCAAGACTCTGTTGTCTTGATAATTTATTGTTCATAAGACAACATTTGAAATGGATGACCTCAAATTGTTTTTGTTTCACGATTTTATGAATGTTGTTTCACAACTTAATGAATAAGAATGTAATCACAGTGAGCTTTCGATTTTTATTTTTAAACACAAGAAAGATCTTAATTAAAATTCGGAAAGTTGTTACAGTATAAAATATGCAAAAGTCAAAGCATAGCATGTTAGCAGTCATTACTAAGTTATAAATCATTTGATCTCTTAAGACTTTTCATACTTAAGTTCATAAATGAAGACAAACAGATTTACCATTTTGGAGGTAAGAGGGAAAGCTAAAAGTCTATTTACCATCTGCTAGATGTGTGTATGATATGTACTCTTAGATATATGCAAGGCCTGGGTAACTGGATGTATAGTTATCAAACTTTTAAATAAACTGGTCAATCATTGGTTTCTGCACAACATATCATCCTAATGTAGGAATTAACCAAGAGAAAACACAAAATGGCCAAGCATTGGGTACTGAAAACCACCATTTTAATAATTGTCATTACTCAATTGTTATATAACTGTAACTCAGTCACAGAAATGCATACTATTAGAATTGTGTTTGACAAATAATCCTTTTAATAATCAATTCTTTTCACCTGAAATGTCTTCATACAAATGCATCTTCAGATTACCATTAAGATCAGAAGATAAATAGCACTTGTAAATAAATCTACACTAACTTTTATAGGTTTTTAATTTAACGAGTGAAGGCAATAAAGATTTAATCACTACACAGTTTTGGACTACTAACAAGAAGTGGCTGCACACATTAAGTTGTGAGGCTACAAATTATGTTAATTTGTTTACTTTCAAACCAAACAAATGAGCATCCAAAAGAAGATGAAATTTACTTCAAATGTATAAACCAATAATGAAAATTGAAGTCTTTTGCCTCACTTAGAAGATATTCTAATATTGTTATTCAAATAACAAACAAAATGCTATATAAAATGAAATTTACCACCTCAGGCAAGGCTTAAAACAAATAAAATTTTACACAATGTCACAAATTTTGTTTTCAATTGCTAGTGGCTTTTCTAAGGACTCATCAACCGAGTATAATCCCTCTCCCCTCCACCCTACAGTCCTCAGATGGCTTTCTTGTGAATCATTTAACTTATTTGAGTATCTCCTTCTTTGGGACAATCAGAGATACTCTTAGATGGTGATCTGGACTGGGATTTCCTCTTGTATCCTGGTGGAAAGCTTCTGGACCTAGAGCGGGACCTGGTCAGTGATGAAGATCTTGACACTGAGGAGGACTTGGAGTTGGATCTTTGGGAAGATCTGGATTTAGAGGTTGATGGTGATTTTCTGTGGAAATGAGAGCAAGAGCAAGAGCAAGAGTGAGACCCAGAAGGGGACCCACAGTTTGAGCAGCTCAAGTGAGAACTGCTCTGGGGTCAGGATCTGGATTGGTTCTTGCTATTGGAATGGCTCTGACGACTATGCCTGGGCCTACGTCCCTGGCTATTGTAGTTGAGGCACTCTTACCTGTGGGGTGACGTTTCCCAGCGGCTGCTGTGGTGGGAATCTAGGGGACGACCATACCGGGCCATCTGCACTCGCAGCTCCCTACCATCCAGCACGATCCCGTCTAGGGCATCCATGGCGTCCTCAGCGTGGTGCTTGTGGTGGAAACGGACGAAAGCGAAGCCACGGGACTTTTTAGTGAAGCGATCCCGTGGGATGTACACGTCCCCGACAGGTCCATACTTCTGGAAGACGCGGCGCAGGGTGTTGGGCGATGTGCGGTAGGTGAGGTTGTCCACCTTGAGGGAGGTCATACCCGCCACATTGGGAGGAGGACGATTGTGACTCATTGCCCTTGAGAGGTTCCTCTGGGAGCCTCTGAATTTAGAGGGGTCGTTAGGAGAAAGTAACCAACAAGGGGAGTGAGCCTAGCCCAGAGGGCTGCTATGGTTTCCTTGGGTTCGTTTGGCTCTGCCTCTTTGTCAGTTGGCTTCTACCTCTGGTGCTTAGAGATTTTCGAATGTTACACATAGCCCCGCCCATCGCCAGAGCTGAGACCACCTGAGAGAGAAATAACTACATACCAATTTTAAAAATGTGTTCTTAATCACGACATGATCGTTTTGTAACTTTACCAGTATAAACCTAAACATTTGGTTTTATATACATACACATGTAATTCTATGATCTGAAATGCTTTTGCAGTGCTGATTCATATATGCCAGAAACCTTTGTCTTTAAAAGACAAAAATCAAAGGTCAAATATGATCTGGTAAGGATGACAATACTACTGTTACCAGGGCAGAGCCCTTCCCTGAAATGGAGGCAGAGTAGAGACACCCCGCCCCCCAACCGTGATTCTTAAAATCATGCCAAAATGATTTCAGACTTGTTAGAGTAACAGGCATGAGTTTATTAGAAGGGATAGGAAAAGGAAACAGGGGACACTCTTGAGAGGGGGGTAATCCTCTAAAAGAGGAGAAGTACGGTTGGTGCCTCCTGACCTCCAGTTTTTTTGGGTTCCCAGGGATATTTCCAGAGATTCCCACCCAGGTTCACCTCTTGACTTTTAATTGACAACAGGATGATATCAGACTTCCAAGTCTTCACTGTGCATGACAACTGTAGGTCATTTTGGTTCATGCTGAATGGTCTAATTTAACTCTGTTTTTACAGAGTCTATGGTTAGGGAGATTTGTCTTCATCTTCCTGAGTTCTGGTCTCTATAATAGTGACAAAAGTACCCCCACCAGTTCAGGATATCTTGTGCTATTCTTATTGGCATTTAGGGCCTGTATCTCTCCTGCAGATAACAAGTAGTTTAATGAAGAATGTAACATATCCTGTTGACTTAGACCAGGCAGGTAAATTTCTTTCTTTCTTTTTTTGTTTTAATGAAAGCATGGGGGACCAGTGCAGTGGGTCCACTTTATAGACTTATTCCCTTAAGTTCATGTTCCCACCACATGTCTGCTCTGTAACACCAACAAGCAAAGAGAGATTGAGAGTCATATATAGAGTGTGAACTGTAATCACAAACTCAGTATGGGTCCCCTACTCTGCTATAGGCCCCTTGAATACATCAGTCAAAGGTGTCAAGTTCTGTGATTCCAAATTATATAACTGAATATAACACAGTTTCATAGACATTATCCCTTCCTCATTAGTTTACCCAATATAATATCCAATGTCTGGAAGTCTACTTAATGTAATTTCCATTTAAAAAAATTTGCTTTAACTACAATAACAACAAAAAAGAAAATGATAACTATATGAAGGTGATGCATATGTTAATTTGCTTGATAGTTGTGATTATTTCATAATATATGTGTATCTGTGTATCAAAACATCAAGTTGAACATCTTGTTATATAAAATTTGCCAACAAAATTATTTCCACTAAAACTGGAAGATAATTTTAGAGTTATATTTGATTAAATAGTTGCATCTTTTCTCATGAATTATGTTCATTACACACCAATGTAAGCATGACAATGATTGGGAAAAGTACAAAATGTGTTATTAAATGTGCGTCACCCTCAATGAACATTGTGTACTCTTTGCAAGCCACAAAACCTTCTATGCTTTATGAAGTTCTCCCTAAGGATTTTATCCTCCTTGCTCAATATCCCTGCTTCTTCAACAAATACTTGTAGGCTTACTACTATGTGTAGAGAGTGTTATATATTTTCTTACCATTTTTAAATTTGTTCTGTTTAGCTGTACCTGATAGTGGAGTGTATTCTGATATATTATACCACATGGAGAGTAATTTATTCTAATTATGATCCTACTCTTGTGGTTGTGCATGATGTGTACAGGACTGTTTTAGATACCCCATATACTGTTTACCTAGTACATGAAAGAATTAAAATGATTGGTTAAATGTATTCTGTGGCTGCTATAACAACTCTTTACTTGATATAAAGCATTAGAAACCTTTGTATCAAAAGCATGGAAGCTGGGCACAGTGGTGCATGCCTGTAATCCCAGCAGGTCTGGAGGCTGAGGTACAAGGATGGCAAGTTCAAAGCCAGCCTTAGCAAAGGCAAGGTGCTAAGCAAGTAAGTGAGATCCTGTCTCTAAATAAAATACAAAATAGGGCTGGGGATGTGGCTCAGTGGTTGAGTGCTCTGAGTTCAACCCCCATTATCCCCACCCAAAAAAAAATTGGAAAAAATACTGCACTGCATATTGTTAGGGAAATTAGAGATCAATAATGTAAAGATACAGAATGAAAACAATTTTGTAAGATTTAAACTATAAAAGTGATATATTGGGTCTGGGAAGAGATATGAATTGTGACATTTAGGATATAGATAATGGTCCCAAAATCTTGTTCAGCAATTGATTACATGAACTGATATGTGAAAAAGTTATGGTTCATCAATCATTGAGCGTCTACTACCAGCCACAGTGTCAAGTAATTGAATATGATTATAAACAAAACAAACATTTTGATTTTTCTTCCTTGACTTGACAAGTAAGTACAATAGTGCTTGACAGAATAAACCAAGAAGACTATTCACCAAACAGAATTTCAATATAAAACAGAATTATTCATATGAAAACAATAAGTTAGAGGCAAATATTGGATAATTGTCTTCATCTCTGTCCTGTGAGCAAGGAATGTTACTAGAGGGGTAGATATGTCTATGCCTTGGAGGTGGATATGTACCAGTCATTAAGGTGTTTTAAGGAATCCCCCTTTTTCTAATTCCATGCAACCAAATAACCTTAAAATTGTGCTTTGGCTTTCCAAGAAAATATTTCTCCTGAGAGAAAATATGCTGAGCAATATATACAGGTAATTGAAGTCCATTTGAAAGTAGTATTTACAAATGTAATTCAACAAATTTATTTTTTGAGTTATATTCCCAAACTTCTTAGCACATATTATTTTTCCCAAGGGAAGACAGTTTATTGGTCAGCAGCTGAGAAATCAGCGGTTGAACTTGGCCACATGCTTCAGCTTATCCTTCTTGATGGTGTAGGAGTTAGAAGAGCCCTGGGTGGAATTAATGAGTTCATCTGTCAGGCACTCAGCAATGGTCTTGATGTTCTCAAAGGCAGCCTCATGGGCCCAAATTTCTTATCAAGTTAGGCTTTTGAGCCAGAACTACAAAAGCAATAGTCTCTAGTTTAGAAATGAATAAGCATAAAAACCCAAAATATAATCCTGGATTGTGGTGACCCCTCCAGGTCTTTTCTCTTCCTAGTTCTAGGTGGGACTATCCTTTCTCAGTCACAGCTCCCTTAGCTTATTACCTAGTTGCCATACTCAACTGCAACACTCAGCATGCATTAATTATCTTGGGGCAGGTCTATGATTTATTTATGATTTCTTCAGTTTGTTGTCATGTCTCAAGAACTGTACTGGAAAGTCTTTAGTCCTGGGGCGGTGGGGAATCTGTATATATGTCACTGAACAGTTTCCTGGTGAATTCTTGGAGGAAAATAATTCCCCTTGGGAATATTCAAGTCACAAAACTGATCACTTTGTGGACCCTCTGCAGACCCACTCAGTACTTTTCCTAATATGTTAGAGGATCACTAGTCTTAGGAAATGCTTTGGGACTAATCTGATTAGTGCTGAAATATATTTAGAAAGTGCTAAATATACTAATCTTTCTTAGCAACTGACAGAGAATGTTAACATATTAAAAACTGAGTCATAGAAAACAAAAATATTTGTCTCACATTTGTGGCATCAATATTTTATAAAAGTATTTCATGAAAGAACACAATTCCCCTTCAATAACAACATCCATGCACAGTTATACAAACGATAATATTCCAATATATTGAAAATTTCAACTTCATTGATTTTTAAATCACATAATAATATTGTTGTTGTTCTGTGCCTTATCCTTTTTTATCAGTCACACAGTGACAGGAAATGGAATTCACCCCACATGTTTCAACTGAGCAAACTTGAATGAATAGGCTACTAAAGAGATGCATGCCAGTTAAGAAAAAGAACAAGGAATGGTTGGTATTCAGAGGGGAGAAACAGCATGAAGCTTTTACCACCTAAAAAGCACAGTAGGAAAAGTGCCTTGGAAGTGGGCATGCCCACGGAGAGAACTGATCATGGAGAGATTCAGCAATTTCTCAAGATGTCACAATGTGGAAGGAGTGGTGGTGTTGTCCCCCAACTTTTCGTCTCCTCATTTATGTTCCAGTTAATGTTAGTCTTTGGCTCAACTCAAATAGAAGCCAAGGGAACGTGAGAGATGCAGTTTAAAAAGGGAGATCTTATAAGGCAACAGTATAGAGATGAGCATGAAATGAAGCAGAAGGTGTGAACAAATAGAATTACTAACACATCTTTTATGCTGGTCCTGCCTCCCTACTATAGATTATGAATCCATGATTATGAGCCCACAATATCTTATACGAATATATTCACAGTGAGAGGCTAACCAAACTTCCCTGTTTCCTTTCTTGATAAGTTAAAATAAGTGCTTCACATTGCAAGAGGGATCTTTCAGAATGCTTCATTCTTGTTTGACTGACAGCTCTGTTTTTATTGCCCCTGAAGTCCTTGTTCTTATTGAATTAACAGTCCGCCCCCTAACTCATCTGTATTTGTAGTTATATTTTAAAGAATTATTGAGTGAGGAAAAATTTTAGATCAAACCTGATGAGTGATATTGTCATAATACAATCCTAAGGGGCCTTCTGAGTGCTTTCTGAATTCTTCTTACTCTATTCAGGTTTGTATTCTCTAAATTAATCTTTTGTTTTGTTTTAAGAATGTAAATGTATTGTTTTATTTAGAATGTGAATCACAGGTGGGGATGCAAAGTATTTAACTAAACTTAACAACTTGAATTACTAAAAAGACAAACCATAATGTTAATTTTAATTTTTTTTTTTTTTTTGCAGTGCTGGGGATTGAACCCAGGGCCTTGTGCTTGTGAGTCAGGCACTCTACCAACTGAGCTATATCCCCAGCCCAATTTTAATTTTTAATAAAATATTCCATAAAGTTTCTAAGGACCATTAAGTGACAAAATTTCTTAAATGATTAAAAAGAAAACTCTAAAACATTTTAGAAAATAACATGAACATTCTTCCTGTCTCAAGTACCCTGAAGGCATCTTGCGTCATATTTACATATTCTAAGAAGCTGTAAATATGTTAATATAACTACAAATACAGATGAGTTAGGGGGCAGACAGTTAATTCAATAATATGTAATTTACATATTCAATAATATGTAATTTACATATTCTAAGATATTTTTAGGGGAATTTTTTTTTATTCATTGCACACAAATGGAGTACAACTATCATTTCTCTGGTTGTACACGAAGTAGAGTCATAACATTTGTGTATTCATACATGAACATAGGGTAATGATGTTTGTCTCATTCTATTAGCTTTCCATCACCCACCCCCTTTCCACCCTTCATTTCCCTCTACACCTTACCTCCCTGCTGTCCCTGTTATGTATCATCAACCACTTATCAGAGAAATCATCCAGCCTTTGGTTTTTTGGGATTGGCTTATTTTGCTTAACATGATATTCTCCAACTCCATTCATTTACTTGAAAATCTCATAATTTTATTCTTCTTTATGGCTGAATAATATTCCATTGTGTATATATGCCACAGTTTCTTTATCCATTCACCAATTAAAGGGCATCTAGGTTTGGTTCCACAATCTAGCTATTGTGAAATGAGCTGCTATAAACATTGATGTGGCTGTGTCACTGTAGTATGCTGATTTAAAGTCCTTTGGGTATAGGCCGAGGAGTGGGATAGCTGGGTCAAATGGTGGGTCCATTCCAAGTTTTCTAAGGAATCTCCACACCACTTTCCAGAACGGCTGCACCAATTTGCAACCCCACCAGCAATGTATGAGTGTACCTTTTCCTCCACATCCTTGCCAACACCTGTTGTTGCTTGTATTCTTGATAATAGACATTCTAATTGGAGAGAGATGAAATCTAAGGGTAGTTTTGATTTGCATTTCTTTTACTACTAGAAATGTTGAATATTTTTTCAAATATCTGTTGCTTGCTTGTAGATCTTCTTCTGTGAAGTGTCTGCTCATTTCCTTAGCACATTTATTGATTGGGTTATTTGTATTCTTGGTGTAAAGATTGTTGAGTTCTTTATAGATTCTGGAGATTAGTGCTCTGTCATGTGTGTGGCAAAGATTTTCTCCCACTCTGAAGGCTCTCTCTTCACATTGTTGATTGTTTCCTTTGCTGAGAAAAAGCTTTTTAGTTTGACTCTATCCCAATCATTGATTCCTGCTTTTATTTCTTGTGCTTTTGGAGTCATGTTAAGGAAGTCTGGTCCCAAGCCAATATGATGAAGATTTGGACCTACTTTTCCTTCTATCAGGTGCAGAGTCTCTGGTCTAATTCCTAGGTCCTTGATCCATTGTGAGTTGAGTTTTGTGCAGGATGAGAGATAGGGGTTTAGTTTCATTTTGCTGCATATGGATTTCTAGTTTTCCCAGCACCATTTGTTGAAGAAGCTATCTTTTCTCCATTGTATGTTTTTGGCACTTTTGTCTACTATGAGATAACTGTGTTTATGTGGGTTTGTCTCTGTGTCTTCTCTTCTGTACTTTTGGTCTCCCTGCCTATTTTGATGCCAATACCATGCCTTTTTTCTTACTATTGCTCTGTAGTATAGTTGAAGGTCTGGTATTGTGATACCACCTGCTTCATTCTTCCTGCTAAGGATTACTTTAGCTATTCTGGGTCTCTTATTGTTCCAAATTAATTTCATGACTGCTCCCTGTATTTCTATGAGGAACATCATTGGGACTTTAATTGGAATTGCATTGAATTTGTATAGTACCTTTGGTAGTATGACCATTTTTGACAATATTAATTTTCTCTATCCAAGAACATGGGAAATCTTTCCATCTTCTAAGGTTTGCTTTAGTTTCTTTCTTTAGTGTTCTGTAGTTCTCATTGCAGAGGTCTTTCACCTCTTTCATTAGATTTATTCCCAAATATTTTTGAGGCTATTGTGAATGGGGTAGTTTCCCTAATTTCTCTTTCAGAGGATTCATCACTTATGAATAAGAATGCATTACATTTATGAGTGTTGATTTTATATCCTGCTACATTCCTGAATTTATTTATGAGTTCTAGAAGTTTTCTGGTGGAATTTTTCAGCTCCACTAAATATAGAATCATGTCATCAACAAACAGTGATAGTTTGAGTTCTTCTTTTCCTATTAGTATCCCTTTTATTTCTTTAGTCTCTCTAATTTCTCTGACTAGAGTTTCAAGGATGATGTCGAATAGAAGTGGTGTAAGAGGGTATCCCTGCCTTGTTCCAGTTTTTAGGGGGAATGCTTTCAGGTTTTCTCAATTTAGAATGATGTTGTCTGTGGACTTAGCATAGATAGCCTTTAAAATGTTGAGATATGTTCCTACTATCCCTATTTTTTTCTAGTGTTTTGAACATGAAGAAGTGCTGTATTTTATCAAATGCTTTTTCTGCATCTATTGAAATATCATGTGATTCTTAACTTTAGACCTGTTGATGTGGTGAATTACATTTACAGATTTCCGGCTGGTGAATCAACTTTGCATCCCTGGGATGAAACCCACTTGACCATGGTGCACCAACTTTTTAATATGTTTTTGTATGCAATTTGCTAAAATTTTGTTAAGAATTTTTGCATCTATGTTCATTAAGGATATTGGTCTGAAGTTTTCTATCCTTGATGTGTCTTTGCCTGGTTTTGCTATCAGGGTGATACTAGCTTCCTAGAATGAGTTTGGAAGGGTTCCCTCCTCCTCTATTTCGTGGAATACTTTGAGGAGTATTGGAATGAGCTCTTCTTTGAAGATCTTGTAGATCTCGACTGAGAATCCATCTGGTCCTGGACTTTTCTTGGTTGGTAGGCTTTTGATAACTTCTTCTATTTCATTGCTTGAAATTGATCTATATAAATTGTGCATGTCCTCTAGATTCATTTTGGTTAGATCATATGTCTCTTGAAACCTGTCAATGTCTTCTAGATTTTCTATTTTGTTGGAGCATAGATTTTCAAAGTAGTTTTTAAGTATGTTTTGTATTTCAATTGTGTCTGTTGTGATATTTCCTTTTTCATCACGAATTTTACTAATTTGAGTTTTTTCTCTCCTTGTCTTTATTAGTGTGGCTAAGGGTTTATCAATTTTGTTTATTTTTTCAAAGAACCAACTTTTTGTTTTGTCAATTGTTTCTTTTGTTTCAATTTCATTGATTTCAGCTCTGATTTTAATTATTTCCTGTCTTCTACTACTTTTGGTGTTGATCTGTTCTTCTTTTTCTATGATTTTGAGCTGTAACATTAGGTCATTTAATTGTTGACTTTTTCTTCTTTGTTTGAATGAGCTCAATGCAATGAACTTTCCTCTTAGTACTACTTTCATAGTGTTCCAGAGATTTTTATATGTTGTATCATTGTTTTCATTTATCTCTAAGAATTTTTTATCTCCCCCCGATGTCCTCATTTGATAGTGTATTATTTAGTCTCCATTTGTTGGAGTAGTTTCTGTTTTTTATTTCATCATTGATTTCTGATTTCATTCCATTATGGTCTGATAGAATAAAAGATACAATCTCTATCTTTTTGTATTTTCTAAGAGTAACTTTGTGGTATAACATATGGTCTATTTTAGAGAAGGATCCATGTGCTGCTGAGAAGAAAGTGTATTCACTTCTTGATGGATGGAATATTCTATATGTGTCTGTTAAGTTTAAATTAGCGATTGTGTTATTGAGTTCTATGATTTCTTTGTTCAATTTCTGTTTGAAGACCTGTCCAATGGTGAGAGAGGTGTGTTAAAGTCACCTAGTATTATTGTGTTTTGGTCTTTTTATTTCCTGGAATTGAGAAGGATTTGTTTAATGTACATGGATGGGCTATTGTTTGGGCATAAATATTTATGATTGTTATGTCTTGGTGATTTATGCTTCCCTTAAGCAGTATGAAATGACCTTCTTTATCCCTTCTGACTAGTTTTGGCTTGACATCTGCTTTATCTGAAATGAGGATGGACACTCCCGCTTTTTTACTGAGTCTGTATGCATGGTATGCTTTTTCCAACCTTTCACCTTTAGTCTGTGGGCATCTTTTTCTATGAGATGCATCTCTTGAAGGCAGCATATTGTTGAGTCTTTCTTTTTAATGCAGTCTGCCAGTCTATGTCTTCTGATTGATGAGTTCAGGCCATTAACATTCAAGGTTATTATTGAGATATGACTTATATTTCCCCAGCATTTTGACTTACTTTTGGCTTTTAACTAGACTTGGTTTCTCCTTTAAATGGCTATTCCTTTAGGGTAGTTCCTCCTTTTGCTGACTTGCACTTTGTTTTTCATTTCTTCCTCATGGAATATTTTGCTGAGAATATTCTATAGTGCAGACTTTCTATGTGTAAATTCTTTTAACTTTTGATTATCATGGAAGGATTTTATTTTGTCATTAAATCTGAAAGTAGTTTTGCTGGGTATAAGAGTCTTGGTTGGCAGCCATGTTCTTTCAGAGCTTGAAATACATTGCTCCAGGTCCTTCTAGCTTTTAGCATCTGGGCTGAGAAATATGCTGATATCCGTATTGGTTTCCCCCTGTATGTAATCTGATGCTTTTCTCTCTCAGCCTTTAAAATTCTATCTTTATTTTGTATGTTAGACATTTCCATTGTAATGTGCCTTGGTGTGGATCTGTTGTAATTTTGTACATTTGGTGTCCTGTAAGCCTCTTGTATTTGATTTTCCATTTCATTCTTTAGGTTTGGAAAATTTTCTGACATTATTTCATTTAATAGATTATTCATTCCTTTGGTTTGTATCTCTTTGCCTTCTTCAGTCCCAATAATTCTTAAATTTGGTCTTTTCATGGTATTCCATAATTCTTGGAGGTTCCATTCATGATTCCTTACCATCTTCTCTGTTTGGCCAACTTTGTTTTCAAGATATATTTTGTCTTCATTGTCTGAGGTTCTGTCTTCCAAGTGATCTTGCTTAGATTATGCTTTCTATTGAGTTTTTAATTTGGTTTATTGTTTCCTTCATTTCAAGGATTTCTGGTTTTTTTCCCAGAGTTTCTATCTCTATTGAAATGATCTCTTGCTTCTTCCAATTGCTCTTTTAACTGTTTATTGGTGCGATCATTCATTGCCTGCATTTGCTCCCATATCTCATTGTTTGCTTCTCAGATCATTTTAATTATGTACATTCCTAACTCCCTTCCTAACATTTCTTCTGCCATGTTATCATTGGGATCTATTGATATAGCATCTAGGTTTGTTTGGGACACTTTCCTTCTTTGTTTTCTCATGTTGTTTGTGTATCTTCCCCTCTAACTGTGGGAATCCAAAGTATTCCAGTTTCCCCCCTATTGACTTATAGTGTCCCTGCAGATTTCCCATACCTCACTTTGACATGAGAGATCAATATTAGCAGCACACCATACAAACAATATGCTACCTTAACCTAAATAGTCCCTATTAAGATATTAATCTTATTGTCTTAATAAACAGAGATGATTAGTTCAAATTTTTATCTACAGCTTAACCAATAGGTTTACAATAAGGACCACAATTTCTATTGGTGGACAAAGAGGATGAGGAGGGGTGTAGGATATAACGTTAATGAGATAAGAAGTGAGTCTATAGAGGTAATATGTTGTAAGAATAGTGAAAGTGGAATTAAAAGAAATATGTTGTTAGCATGAGAAAATGGAGAAAGAGTCTTCAAGGAAGCAGATATATAAGAGGAAAATACAGTGAGAAAAATATTAATAAAATAAAAAAGTAGGAATATAATAGGCTTAATAGGAATAATTGTAATAATACTACTAATTAAAAGAGAATTCTGCAATAAATTTATACTGTACTGTTCAAACCTCCTATTCTTCAGTAGCCTGATGCCTGAGAGGAACTTGATAATGCGGTATCCTAAGAAGGATGCTGTCCCACTACCTCCATGTTGGGAATAATCAATGCTTGTGGGCAAAGGGGACCCCCCTGTTGTTGATAGATGGTCAGCTGCAGCATAGGTGCTGGACCGTGGGCCAGGGAGTGGTCCTGTACTCAGTGCTGGAGGCAGTGGGCCTGATGGTGCAGGCCTTGATAAATTAACCTTTATGTTGAAAGACTTGGGTTTTGACTTACCAACTCATATTGTTCAATTAGATGAATTGGATTATTATTTTTTTAATATTTTAACAAAATTTTTAGTTGTAGATGGTCATAATACCTTCATTTTATTTGCTCATTTTTATGTGGTGGTGAGGATCAAACCCAGTGCCTCACTCATGCCAGGCAAGCATTCTGCCACTGAGCTATAACTCCAGGCTGAATTGGATTATTTATCAGGGTCTGTTCCATGGCCAGAGTTGAATTTTGTCTTATGTCATAATTTCGGATTACAGTTTATAACTTCTTCTGTTTGTTGTCATATCTCAAGAACTATACTGGAAAGAAATATGAATCTTACCCACTGAAGCAGAAACAAATGGTTTGAATTTGATATTTCTTCTGTTGCCCCAATAGTATTCTCAAGAAAAAGTAGGTATAAAGAACATAATTTATTTCATAGTGTGATAAAAATAGCATGCAGCTAACATTTTTAATCTTAGGCCTGATTCAACAATCAGTGGTATAATTATGGAAGGAGTTCTTTTCTATATATATCTATGTATTGGATGCTGCATCAATAGAATGTAAGATTTGAGTTGCTTTCTATTTAATATTACTTTCAGCTTATAATATTTTTTTGTACCAAGGATTCAACCCAGGGGTGCTTAACCACTGAGTCACATCCCCAGCCCTTTTTTTGTATTTTCTTTAATTTGAGATAGGATCTCACTGAGTTGCATAGGGCCTTGCTAAATTGCTGAGGCTGATTTTGAACTTGCAATCCTCCTGCCTCAGCCTCCCAACCCGCTGGAACTACAGGCATGTACCACCACACCCAGACTCAATTTATGATAATATTAATTATGAAGTGACTTGAAGATTGCTGAAGTTTTTTTTTCTTCTAGTCAATACCTCATTAACAATATGAAAACTGAAAAGAAGATGACAATGCCTTATAAAATGAGTTTTATTTCTCAAGGAAAATGTTGTTGACTCATTCTGTTTAAGCACTGTTCTGCTACTGATTTTTAAAAATGAATAAGTACAAACTGCTGAGAAATAGAAGTCACTGAGTTTGTGGTTTTCCTTTTAACTGGACTCAAAAATAATTATTTAAAATTTGTCCATGATCCTATCTATGTTGGCTCATCCAAACCAGTATATTACATATTTCAGCTAAGCATCAACATTTTATTAAAGTAGCAGTGATGATCACCATGTCTTAAGTTTAGCTGATACCCTAATGGTAAATGATGGTGTAAATATCATGATAGTTCAGAAATAATGAAAAGAAACTTGAAGGTAGAACCAGAAGAGAATGGAGAGAAATGAGTGATGGGAGACTCTAAAGAAAGCAATTGGATTCTTGTTTTCCAGATTCCAGTTAATTCAGTTTTTTAAAAATAAGTTCATAGTGAAAGAAATTAATTCTTAGCATATGTTCAAACTGTTTTAACATTTTGCTGATCATTTGAAACTATTGATTGTGTTAAAAGATCCAAGCAACTATGCTTTTCAGTAAATACATTTCTAAACAAAAAGATTTTTGTTGGTGATTAAGTATGTTATGAATTTCAGAAATAACCAGAGGCTGGGCATGGTGGTACACACCTGTAATCTCAATGACTTGGGAGGCTGAGACAGGAGGATCACAAGTTCAAAGTCAGCCTCAGAAACTTAGTGAGATCCTGCCTCAAAATTTAAAAAATGACTGTCACTCAGTCATTAAGCACTCCGGGTTCAGTCCCTGGTACCCAAAAACTTTAAAAAATAACAAGCCAGAAATCACAGCTAGACTCAGACATTTGAAGCTGACCATTATAAACTAACAGAGAATTTAGTCTAAAAGGTGATTTTAAACTCAATTTTGCTTTCCTTGGTTCTTAATTTCCATGAAGAAATTTCCCGAGGTCTATGGGGCATGCCTCCCCAGAATCTATTAATTCTTTCCAAAATTTCAATTTATTTCTTTGGTCTTAGAGAACTTATTATTAGAACCAGCTTCTCCCTTGGGAATGGAAAGTAGCACATTATTTATAATGAATAGGCTAAAACTGTTGACCTTTTTTATCATAGAAGTTTGATAATTCTCAAACTCCATGGGTTTTCCATTTCTCAATCACTCCCCTGTGGGATGAATGAGAGATTAAACAATATTTGAGGACCTCTAGGTCTCTTTTAAGGAAGCAATAGAAAAATTTTTGTATTTAAGGGAGGTAAGATATAGAAAGGAAAGAGGTTGGTGAGGAATGTGGAGGGGGAGGAAAGAATGAGACTGTCTTATTTTACCCATTATTATTTCTTTAACTGAGCAGTTTATCAGTGAATCCTTTAGAAATTAAGGACTCTTCTTACCAGAATTTCTATAGGTAGTAACTTACAAAGCGTTATGTAAACTAATAAAGAACTCCCTGAATATTTTATTATAATGAACAATGAAGGCATGCTAGTCACACATTACCAGAAATTTCCAGTTCTAAAAAAAATTTAGAAGAAATATAAATCAAAGAAATATCAAAGCTTTTTATATTTGATGTTTAAAAGAAATATCAAAGGTTCTTCTTTAACTTTAGAAATTATATTTTAGGACCAATATAATGTCTGGGGTACCAGCTAGTTTAGATCTCTTGAATTTATTATAGAAAAACCCCTCATATTAAAGGTACTAAAGCAGACTTGATTCAGGGACAGAGAAGTTGAAATTAACTCCTGCTACTAGGACAAGTGGGAATTTGTAGCCAAGCAGCAGAGTTGAAATCAATGGTTGGAAAATACCTAGAAAAAATTCTGGGGTAAGAGGCAATTGGCTTTCTGGAAAACCAAATTGACAGGAGTGTTGTTAAAGGCAGACCAGGGTAATAAGTTAAATACAGAAGGTGGGGGATAAGGGATTTGGTAAGGTAATCAAAAGTGGTCAGATACTAGAGGTATGGGGAATGAGGAATTTGTTTAGATATCAAGAGAGTTTTTGTTTCTGTTTTTGTTTGTGTGTGTGTGCGTGTGTGTGTGCACGCGTGCATGGG
Source organism: Glaucomys volans (assembly GCA_020662805.1). Classification (NCBI taxonomy): domain Eukaryota; kingdom Metazoa; phylum Chordata; class Mammalia; order Rodentia; family Sciuridae; genus Glaucomys; species Glaucomys volans. The sequence goes on from JAJEJO010005694.1 coordinate 457,290, forward strand.
TACCGGGTATTGAACTCAGGACACTCGACTACTGAACCACATCCCCAGCCCTATTTTGTATTTTATTTAGAGACAAGGTCTCACTGAGTTGCTTAGGACCTTGTCTGTGCTGAGGCTGGCTTTGAATTTGCTATCCTCCTGCATCAGCTTCCTGATCTGCTGGGATTACAGGCATGTGTGACTGCACCAGCTGAGAAAGAAATTTTATTTTTGCTCAACTGACCCAGCAGGAGTCTTGCTAAAATTGGAATAAATGAACCAAAGACAGAATATCAGGGCAAGGACTAGTCAGAGAGAAGACTCAGAGAAGCCTGACTCAAGTTTATCCAAAGGACAGAGTCTATCAATTTCCAAATTTATTAAGGTATGCAGTATCCCCTACTCCATCATCTATGATTTTGCTCTTAGGTTTCAGTTATTCATAGTCAGCTGCAGACTTAAAATATTAAATAGAAAGTCTAGAAATGAGTAATTCATTAAGTATTAAATTGCATGCTCTTCTGATTAGTGTGATGAAATCTTATGCTCTTCACCTCTGTCCCACTTAGGACATGAATCATTTCTTTGTTCAGAGTATCCACACTGTGTATACTCCCTGTCTGTCGGTTTTAAGACCACAATTCTTATATTCAAGTAAATCTCATATAGTAACCTAAAGATACATCATGATGCCTATGTCAGTCACCTCACTTCATTACATTATGGAGACATGGTATCATACCACATCTTCACAAGATACAGCCTGAGTACTTCATAACATGAAATTTGAGAAAGACCACATTCATACAATTTTTATCACAACATACTGTTTTAACTGTTCAATTTTTCAGGTTATTGTTAATCTCTTACCATTCCTAATTCCTAATTTATAAATTAAACTTCATCATAGCATTTGGTATAATATGGATTTCAAAAATAAGCAGAAATGGAAGCCAGACCCATACATTGAAGCTCATTGCAATAAACTGACAGAATTTAGTCTAAAATGGGAATTTAAATTCACTTTAACTTTACTCAGTTCCTTATTTCCTTTAAGAAACTTCCTGAGGCATGCTTCTCTGGAATCTCTCCCTCTCCTGTATCTCTTTCTCTCTCTCTCTCCTGTGTGTATACAAACACACACACACACACACTTATATACACACATGTGTGTATATATATGGAGAAATTCTATGTATATAGCACATATACACATATATAGGCATGTATTACATATGTATAATATACATACATTTGTAATAAGCATAGGTTAGCCCTCCATACTTTCGATTCCATATGAGAATCAAAAATACTCAGAAGAAAATTGTCTCTGTATTTGAACATATACAGACTTTTTTTCTTGGTATATTGTCTAAACATACAGACTAACAACTATTTTAATTGTATTAGATATTTTAAATAATCTATAGATGATTGAAAGCATACAGGAGATTGTGTAAGTTATAGGCAGGTACTATATCCTTTGATATGAGAGACATAAGCAGTTGCAGATTGTCTTATAAACAGGGATCTTGGAATCAATTCCCCATGGATACCAAGGGAAAACTGTATATATGCATATCGTTCAGTACTACATGAGGTTTCAGGTATCATTGGGAGTCTTGGAATATATACCCTATGGATAAGCAAGGACTACTATATATCACTGAACTCTGCAAGTTGACAGGCACTCTAGACCTTTACAATTGTGTTTCTCAAACTTTAATGTGCTTAAAAATCACCCAGGGAACTTAATAAAATGTTCATTGTGATTCAATAGGTTTTTGGTGGGGCCTGATAACTTGTATTTCTAACTTGCTCCCAGGTGAGGATGATAAGGCTATATCTACACACCCAATGTGGTTAGCAAAATGTTATTGCTTAGAATTTAGTCAGGCAGATCAGGATTGGGATCAAGGCTTATTTATTTATATAGTATCATATTATTTTGGTGAATTTAACTTTCTATGTTTAAGTTTCTTAATCTGTAAAACTGAATCAAGAGTACGTCTCATAAAATTTTTGTGACCATTAAATAAAGAACCCTTAAATATTGTGGACACTAAGTGAAATCTTGGACATGTGTTTATATCATTATGGTGAGTAGCACATGATAAGGTTTTTTTTTTTTCTAAATGGCAATTACTTTTATTTCTAGGTAAAATGCCTGATATTGATTTCTAGGTACCTTGTCTTCTATTTAACAGTTTTCTGTTACAAACTAGGATGCTAGACATTATGAAGTTATTTTTTCCTGTCAGAATTTCAGCCCTTATGATGCATGCATTTTTTATTCTGTTATCTAAAGCAAGGAAGATAGAAGTACTAGAAAGGGATAGAAATTCCTCATAAAATGGTTGCGTGTCCTTGAAACACACAATTCACGGAAAATGGTCTGCTTTCATTCCATCAAATGGCTTTAAGTTTGTCAGATTGAAACAAGTGCAGGGACATAGCACATACAAAAATTCTATTGCCAAGAAGGCAGAATTGGGATTTTTATAAAAATAACAATACTACAAAAACCTAGAAGTTTAATTATGAGTGAAATAATCCTATTTCACAGAATGGAAAATAAGGAGGATGCTCATTATTTTCTAAAACAATATGGCCTGACATTCACTGTGCCTTTTTTAAGAGTTGGCTTTTATCTTTTCAAACCTCATAGCTCCCTCCTGTGTTTATAGTGGAACTAGACTTTTTCCATCTGCCTGTGCTATATCTCCCTGTTTGTTCCACAGAATACAAATAAGCTTCATTATATACATTTCTCAGTCATCAAGTTGAAATTAGAATATTTTATAGCCTTGACAAGTCACAGTACAGCACTAGTAAGGAATTTTCCAATGCAAAGTACCTATATGTATTCAAAATAAAATGTGTATTGATTTATTTTTCTGTCTTTTAAAAATACCATTTTCATTTATAGAAACTACTTGTGTCAAATGGAATTTTATTAATCTGTTTAGAAGGTATTGAGAGAATTCTTAGTTTGCATCTCTAAAATTAATTTACCATGGATTTATCAAGTGGTTATGTGCAATTTATTATGCAAAATACCACAAGAAATAAAAGGACCCAGTTCTTTTCTTTATGCCTTATAATCATACATGGAAAAGTTATGCCATAGAAAAAGCACATTACCTTAGCCTCAGGTTTGTCTGTCTCTAATTACCCTTGCGACCTTTGAGCATGGTGGTTATCTTCATGCTAAGAATTATAGTTACCTCCCCTATGTAATGAATGGAATAGCCTGACAAATGTTTCCCAAATTTGAGTGGTCATGAACTCTTCTAGAATATTTTTGCAAGTATAGATGTTCAGGTTCCTCCTCTGATGCAGTAGACTTGGGGCAGCACAAAGGTTATTCTTTTTATCAAACAAGGTAGGGATATGTACAGATATACATTTTCTACATTGGTTCTATCTGGAATATTCTATGATTTTATTATTTCAAAAATAACTAAAATTCAATGAAAGGTGTACTATATCAATGAGGTACAATTGTTATTAGGGTTTATTAAAGAAGAGACTAATTCTATCTTAGATTATCAGGGAAGTGTGTACACTTTAAAACATAGATATGTTATTAGTACATATGAAAAAGGGAGAGTATAGCAGGTAGGAGTACAAGAGAGAGTAAAACAGAGTAATAAAAGTAAATGGAAGGGTTGGGTATGTAGTTCAGTGGTAAAGAACTTGTTTCACATAAATGTGCAAAGTCCTGGGTTCAATCCCCAGCACACACACACACACACACACACAAAGCAAATGGAGCTGGATGCAGTGGCACATGCCTGTAGTCCCTGTGACTCAGGATGCTGAGGCAAAAGGATTGGAAGTTTGAGGGCAACTTCAACAATACAGCAAGAACTTGTCTCAAAATGAAAAATAAATAAAGAAATAAAAATTCAAAGAGAGAATTGAAGACATAGCTCAGTGCTAATGCACTGCTGGGTTTAACCCCAAGTTCCACAGCCCCTCAACTCCCCCAAAAAGTAAAGGTAATATAAGTTTGGTAATATAACCTCTATTAAGAATATAAAGATTATTTAATGGATTCATGCATGGTAAAGGTGAAAATGTATAATTCTTTGTATGAAGAAGATACTTGAATTGTGGCTAAGAAGATTGGAGTAAATGTGTTTATAAATGCTATCCATTGCAAGTTTTTGACTAGTGTTGTGGTTTGGATATGAGGTGTCCTCCCAAATCTCATAATGTTAGATAATGCAGGGATGATGTACAGAGGTGAATGATTAGATTATAAGAGCTATAACCTAATTAGTGGATCCTTCTAATTTGAATGGATTACTGAGTGGTGACTGTAGGCAGGTAGGGCATGGCTAGAGAAAGTAGGTTGGTGGGATGTGCCCTTGGGAAATGCATTTTGTCCTTGACTCCTCACTCTTATTTCTGTGTTTCCTGGTTGCCATAAGCTGAGCAGTTTTCCTCCACCATTCCCTTCTGCCATGAGGTCCTGCCTCACTTCAGGCCCAGAGCAATGAAGTTGGTCAATCATGAACTTCACCTCTGATACCCTGAGACCCAAATAAACTTTTCCTCCTCTAAATTGTTTTGTCAGGTATTTTGGTCACAGTGTTGGAACACTAATACAACTAGAAAAATTTTAAGATAAATTTGTATATTCAATAGGAACATATTGGAAATAGAAGAAATAAAAATAGAACAGGAATATCACTTGGAACAATTTTGATGAGGTTTGTCCCCCAAAGGTCCAGGTATTGGAGACTTGGTCCCCAGTGTGGAAGTATGGGCAGTTGTTGTGGAAACTTCAAGAGATGATGCCTACCCTCAGAAACAATTAAGATAGTTCTTGTGCAACCCCTGGGTTCTTGTGTGGGTGAGTTGTTATAAAAGCTTAAGCTTGACCCCTGAGTCACTCTTTGACTTCCTGTTTTGAGAGGTGAGCTTTCCTTCATGATGCCTTTAGGCCTTTGCCAAATACAATTAAAGTCACCATGTCTTGGTCTGTTAGCTTCCAAACCTGTAAGCTAAATAAATTTTTTTTCTTTATTAAGTTAGCCTGTCTCAGATATTTCATTATATTAATACATAGCAGACTACTATGTCACTAATAAAATTTTAGATGGCCAGGGCTGAGGTTGTGGCTCACTGGTAGAGTGCCTGCCTTACACGTGTGAGACACTGGGTTCAATCCTCAGCACCACATAAAAATATAAATAAATAAAATAAATATTTTAGATGGCTTAAGTATAAAATGAGTCATGAATATACACACTGAAGTTTGAAAACATAATTGTGGTTAAGGGAGATCTCTGAAGACAGGATTGGGGGTTGAGACAGAGTGGACTTTGCTGGAAAAAAAAACTGATGAAAAAATTCTCCTATCTTAAAATTCAGTGAGGTAACAGATTATATTTTATACATTTTATAATGTTATTATTAGAATATATTTATTGTTGTTATTAGAATATATTTCAATTATTATAATATATTTCAATTATCAAAATATGTTTCCAATACCCTCTTTTATTTCTTTCTTTCAAAATCATGGTGTAGATAATTTTGTAGGCATTTTATGGCTCAGTTTCAGTCCATTGTCAGTTGGTTCTGTTGCTTTGGGGCCTGTAGGAAGATAGTATGTCCTGGTGGGAGTGTGTAGCAGTGGAAACTGCTTCCCTCATGGCAACCAAGAGGGAAAGAGGGAGGCAGAAAGGAATCAGGATCCCAATATCCCCTTTAAGAACATGTCTACAGTGATTTAACTTCCTTCTACTAGGCCCCACTAAAAGGCTCCCCACCTTACAAGAGTGCCAGGAACTGGTGACCAAATCTTTATTCTTAGGCCTTTGGAGGACACTTACCAAAACATACCACTTCCTGACTTAGTCAAGAATATCTATGGTTTAAAAGTAGAAAAGTCTTTCACAGGTAGATTTTGTTCCTACCCTCAACCCAGCTCTGACTAGGAATTCTTCCTTATTTGTCTGCATCTACGAATCCTGACCTACTTATCTTTTAGGAAGTGCTTGAGTATACAAGCCACAATCAATGCCAGACCTTCCCATAACCCTTGGCTCTTGTTTTAGTCTTGAAAATTCCATGGTAGGCATGAATAGGACCATTTATAAGTTGGCATCAAATAGAGCCAGTAATGAGTTACCCTGGGCCTGGTATCCCCAAAGCATCCAAAATGATGAAGAGGAAATATTGGAAGAAAGGCCAAAGGAATATGTAGTTTAATTGAAGCACTTGTATTCAGGGTACTATTTATTCATCCTATTCCGGATTTCAAGATATTGTAAATATTGGGAATCATTAATTTTGCTACTGAGTTTACAAGGTAAATTTGAGGTAAAATTGTTCTTTTTATCTTTATTAATTTTGTAGGGCAGCCAAAACAAATTGCCACAAATTTGGTGACGTAAAATGGTAACAGTTTTATTTCTCACGGTTCAAAAGACCAGAAGTCCAAAAATCAAGGAGTTAGCAAGACCGGTTACTCCTGGAGGTTCTGAGAAGCATTCTATGTCCCTTTCTTAGTTTCTGGTGGTTGCCAGAATCCTGTTTGCCTTGACTTGTGCAGCGTAATTTGATTAATAGCCTCTGTCTTCACATGGCCTTTGTCTCATGTCAGTCTCTTCTCTATGTTTGATTTTCTGTGTCCAAATTTCCCTTTCTTTTCTCTTACAATGATACCAGTCATTGAATTTATTGCCTGCCCTCAATCCAGGATGATTTCATCTTGAGATCTTTAATTACCCTATTTATAAATACCCTATTTAATACTATGTCTCATTCTCAAAGTCTGGGTGGAAATTAATTTTTGGGAGACACTTTTCAATCCACATACATCTATGTATGTTTGTTCTTTCACACACATTTTTTTTAAAAAATGAAAATTTGCACAGAACTTCCAGATATAATATTTGGAAATAAGAGAGTTGAGATTGGTTCTGGAAACCTCAAATATTGGACCTTAGCTTTTTTTCTGAGGTACCTTTATGGATCTGAAAAACAACATAAAGGAAAATATGGAGATCCATTAATTGTCACATTGCCTCGAGTACTATTTATCTAAAAAAAAAATGACCTTACATTTGGAAATTAAATTGAAATAAAGAACTATTGAGAGGTATAATATGGATTCAATAGTAGTAGAACATTCATTTCTACTGCTAGGCAGTTTTGTTGCTGAGTAACACAGAATTAAGAACTCTGTATATTCACAAATAGTAAGTTTAGATACAATTTACCAGGGGCTCTCTGCGTCTATAGCTACTGCAAATATATTGAGGGTGAGTAGAATAATATTCCTTTACATGTCTTGAGTCTCTATCTCCAATGCCAAGTTTAGTGCTTGATTTCTATTAAAGGATCAATGAAAATTAAGGAAGGAATGTATTTTATACAGTGAGTTTTGGATATTAAATTCCATGTACTCATACTAGAAGTTAGTAAGATACCTTAGTCAAAATCTTCTATGTATAATTATATTATGTCTTATCCAGCACATGTCCTACTGTTTCTGATTTTCTTACATCTTGTTATGCAGTGATCTTGCTTCATTATTGTCTGTGTCCTGATTACAGTTTCTTTAAAGTGGTTAGTAACAGAAAATCTTTAGCCCTTTTCATTGTTTTTCTAATTACTTTAAATTCAGACGCTAAATCCAGAAATACTGCTTAGGCTGTATTCTTCCAGTGCCCTCTCTAGTTCACTTCAGCTTTTCTGGACTGTTTTGAATCATCTTCTCTCCCTTTTTAAATCATCAAATACAAATAACCAAGCCAGTTGTATCTGTATATGTGGGAGGTAAGGACCCTTATCTCTTCAACATTCTGGTTGTATTGAACCCCAAATAGCATTCCTAGCATTACTCTCATTTATAACTCAAATTAACAGTCTTCAGAATTCATCAGCCTCGTTAGAAAAACTATTAAATGCTGTTTCTTTCCAGGTAAGCTTTAGCCATAATAGGAAAAATTCACTGAAACACAACAGATCTAATGTGTACTCTGAGCACCACCTAGTGGCAAAAGCATAAATTGGAAATGACATTTGTATGCTTTCAGAATTGGGTGTCATGAAGGATGGAGGAAGGAAAGCAGAAATACTGAAATCTAATTAGTATAAAATTTGGGCTAAAATTGACATTATTGAAATTAATCAAAGAGAGAAGGGGGAAAAGAAGGTAAAATAGGGAAGACACTTTTTAAAAAATAAAATGCACATGTGTGGCCTTAATTAAAGGAGGAACATGAGAAAAAGAAAATGAAAGAAAACAAATTAGGGACAGATTTAATGGATCCAGTGTCCTGACTGGCAGTATAAATGCATAGGAAGAGGAAAAGGATTACTGTTTTTTGGGGGGAGTTCCAAGGATTGAACCCAGGGGTTGTAATGCATTTCTTTATCTTTATTAATTTATTTTTAAATTGGCAAGTAAAAATTATACATATAATATATATATTTAAATATTTTTTAGTTGTCAATGGACCTTTATTTTATTTACATGTGGTGCTGAGACTCAAACCCAGTGTCTCACACATGCTACGGCTGAGCCACAACCTCAGCCAATGTATTTTTGGTATACAAGATGTTTTGAAAAAAAAAATGTTTTGAGATATGTATATTTGGAGAAGAATTAATGTGGTTGGCAATTCTCTTTACTTTTCCCATAGGTGGTAACTCTCATTCTCTTTTACTCTGATAAAATTAACTGCGTTTTCATTGTTACAATGGGCAGGGACAGAAGACACTATGTTGCTTCATTAAGAACTATTTTCTTTCCAGAGGCATGGAATATAGCCATAGTTACTACCCTGATAATACTTTCCCCTTCTTCAAAAATCCAGTTTTTGCATACCCTTGGGAAGTCTGTCATTCACTTAACACCATTGTCCTTTTCTGTCAAAATGTGAGGTTACAAAAGTTTTCAATTATTTCTTATTTCTGTACATACAGATATTTTGTATAAAATTTATTTTGGCCTTAGAGGTTTTATCAATTAATATATAAAAATAGAGTGAGGTTATTTAGAAATCATGGCCTATTTTCAGAGTGTCATTCCATTGATGAGCCGTTTAATGTCAAAGGTGTGTTTTTCCAACCAAATTTTGTCAAGTTGTTTGCAGATTGCACATATGTATGTAGTTATATTTGTATTTTCAGTACCTTAAACAAACTGATTTATCTCCTAGGCTTCAGTGGTTTGCTTTGTGTACCTGTAGGACTTAAAGTGCTGTACTTCTATGTAAGATTGCCACTTATACCCTGCTCTACTCTCTCTATACACAGAGAGTATTGCATACCATGAAACAATTGCATAGAAAAAGAAAAGCATAATTCAAAATTTTACAATCAGGGATCAAAAAGTTTCTTCTCGCTGGGTGCTGTGGCACACGCCTGTAATCCCACCACTTGGGAGGCTGAGGCAGGAGGATTGCGAGTTCAAAGCCAGCCTCAGCAACTCAGTGAGGCCCTAATCATCTCAGTGAGACCCTGTCTCTAAATAAAATACAAAATAGGGCTGGGGATGTGGCTCAGTGGTGGAGTGTCCCTGGGTTCAATCCCCAGTACCAAAAAAAAAAAAAGTTTCTTCTCAACTTCTGGGGTTGACATTGAGGGTGTTTGCAGAAATGATTGGATGTAGAACAACACATTAAGGGGGAAATTCCCCCTAAATGTGGGCAGCACAGCTCAGTAAGCTGGGGTCCTGGATGGAGTAAAAGAGTGAAAGAATGAGGAATCTGATGCAGACAAAAGCTCTATTCCCCTTGAGCTGGTCCTTCCATTGCTGTTGTGGTCACCTGAAGACATTGGACTCCAGCTCTTTCACTCTCCAAAGCGGACTCAGGCAGTTTCTAGGTCATCAGTTTTAGACTGGGGCTACATCTTTGGTCCTTGTTCTCCCAGAGCTCCAGTTTCTTGAACTGAGCAGATACTGGTTCCTCCAGCTCTCCAGTTTGTAGACAGCCATTGTGGGACTCTCCATCTTCTGATCCTGTAAGCAAATCTAATGAATTCCCTATTTAGAATCATCTATATCTCCATATCCTGTCGCTTCTATTCCCCAGCACGAACCTGTGGTCTCATGGGGAATACCTTATGATCAGTTAACATAGGAGAGAAGACTAGGGCCTGGTTCTGCACAATATGCAGCCATCACCACAAAATGGACAACAGCATCCCTACTTCTCTCTGGGACATCTCTGAAGGACTTTGGTGAATGGAAATCTTCACAGTAGGCAGAATCTTGGGTAGTGCAACTGGTTGTGCATTTTGCTTGGCCAGATGTGCAATTGTCCACCAATTCATGGGCTGTAGCCAATAGCAAGGCTGGAAGTTCAGGGACCTTGAAAGATCAGGATTGGAAAATTGATGACAAAGATATTTGTGGAAGGGGTCTGTGAAGATATTTGTGTCCTATGTAAATGCTCACCAAAAGGTGACCTGCAGAGGAAGACTTTAATAATCAAGTGGATGGGATGACCCACATTGTGGATAGTAGTCAACCTCTTGACCCAACCATCCCTTCCATTGCCCAATGGGCTCATGGACAAAATGGCCATGGTGGTGGGGATATAGGTTATGCATGAGTTCAGCAACATGGACTTCTACTCACCAAGGCTGACCTGGCTATGCCCACTGCTGTGTGCCCAATCTGCCAGCAACAGGAACTAACACTAAACCCCCTATATGGTATCACTCCCTGGGGTAATCAGCTGGTGAACTGGTGGCAGATTGATTATATTGGACCACTTCCATCATGGAAGGGGCAGCAGTTTGTCCTTACTAGAATAGACACTTATTGTGGGTATAAATTTGCCTTCTTTGCATGTAACACTTCTGCCAAAACTACCATCTGTTGACTCACAGAATGACTTATCCACCGTCATGGTATTCCATGCAACATTGCTTCTGACCAAGGAACTCACTTCATAGCCAAAGAAGTGCAGGAGAAGGGACAGGATAAGGGAAGAACAGTGGAATGAATCTGACCTAACTTTCCTATGAACATATATAAATATACCATAATGAATGTCACCATCATGTACATCCACAAGACATTAATTAACAAAAAAGAAACTAAGTAAATAGGAAAAAGATCAGTAGAGTAGAGGGAGGGGAAGTAGTGAGGGGAGGAGGGGAGGGAAAATACTTGGGATTCAATTAGAGTAATTATATTCCATGCTTTTATAATTATGTCAAAATGGACCCTAATGTTATGTATAACTAAAAAGAACCAATAAAAACTATTACCAAACAGAAACAAACAGAAAAACCAGTGGGCTTATGTTCATGGGATTCACTAATCTTATCATGTCTCCCATCATCCTGAAGCAGTTGCTTTCATAGAATGTTGGAATGGGCTTTTGAAGATGGTAGGTACAGTGCCAGCTAGGTGGCAATACCTTTTAAGGCTGGTGCAAGGTGTTCTCCTGGCTACTTTGGGCTCCTCATGCCTCTGAATCAACTGGCTAAGAAGGTAGTTACCATGTTGGTGGGGGCGAATGATCCAGAATACCAAAGGGAAATTAGACTATTATTCTACAATGGAGGCAAAAAGGAGTATGCCTGGAGTGCAGGAGTTCCCTAAGTGTGTCTTATTATTACCATGTCCTGTTATTAAGGTCACTAGGAAACTACAAGACCTCAATCCAGACAGGATAAAAAATGTCTCAGACTCTTCAGGAATGAAGGTATGGATCACCCCTCCAGGTAAAGAACCAAGGCCTGCTGAAGTGCTTTGCTGAAGGCAAAGAGAATACAGAGTGGGTAATAGAAGAAGGTAGTTGTCGATACCAACTGTGGCCACATAACCAGTCACAGAAATGAAGATTATAATTGACCCAAGTATTTATTTCCGATTTTGTTAAGAATATCTTTGTGCATATATACACATTTATTAAGTGGATGTATTTGTTTACTCTCCTTTTATTCCTTTATCATGTGATGTAATATTGATTGACAATGTCAGTACCTAAAGTGACATTATAGTATTTAAGTTGTGTGGTTTCAGAACAGCAAGCATTTTATTGCATCCTCTTCTGGGGAAGGAACTAGTGCATTTTTGGTTATGTGAAGAATAGTTATATCCCATACGTCAGGATTATGATCTTGTTATTGTTTTTATTTGCAAATTTAGTCATATAAAAAGTTATGTTTGGAGTAAGGAGTAAGTTTGTAATGGTTAATCTGGATTGTTACCTGATTGGATTAAGAGAGGTCTAAGAGGCTTTTGAGTGTGTCAATGAGGATGTTTCCAGAAATGATTGGTATGTGGGATAGCAAACCGAGGGGAAGATCCACCCTAAAATGTGGGTAGCACATTTCAATAGGCTGGGAGCATTGATGGAGCAGAAAGTGGAAGGAAGAGGAATCCATTGCAAACACAAACTCAATTCTTCTTGAGTGCATGCATTGATTGCTGCTGTGAGTACATTGGACTCTGAACTTCTTCACTCTTCCAAAGTGGACTCTGACAATACCAGTAACTCTCTAGGGAGTTTTCAGGCCTTTGATCCTGGATTGGGGTGTGTATCATTGGTCCTTCTTCTTGGACTGAGCAGCTACTTGTTCTTCCAGCTCTCCTGCCTGCAGAAAGTCATTGTGTGACTATCCAGCCTCTGGTTGTATAAGCCAATGTAATAAATATTCTTGCTAGAATCACATGTGTGTACATGTGTACACACATACTTGTGTATGTATCTGTTGGTTCTGTTCCCTTATAGAACCCTGAGTAATGTAGGGATGAGATTTTGCACAGCTGTAAAAATACAGGAGACTGCTAAAGTTTAGATATTAAGGGTTTCCCAAAAGCTTATGTGTTGAAGGCTTTGTCCCCAGCGAAGTAGCATTCTGAGGTAGGGCCTTGGGGAGTGATTAGATCATGAGGGCTCTGACCTCATGAATAGATTAATACATTTATAGATTACTAACTTACTGGGTTTTGGGGAAGGGACTTTGCCATAAAAGTGAGCTAGCTCTCTTCACTTAGTGTCTGCCATGAGGTGAGAAGCTTTGTACCACCACATGCACACCTCCTCCCCCAGTGATATTCTGCCTTACCACAGGCCCAGAAACAGTGGATCCAAGTTAATATGGATTGAAACCTCTGCAATCATGAGTCAAAATAAAGCTTTCCTCCTTTAAGCTAATTTTCTCAGCCCTCTTCATCTACAGATTCCACTCTACAGATGAAAATATTAAGAAAATAATTGCAACTGTACTGAACATGTACAGACATTTTTCTTGGCATTATTCCCTAAACAATATAATGACTATTTACATAGTATTTACAATTGCATTAGGTATAAGTAATATGGAGATGATTTAAAAGTGTATGTGAGGGAGGATTTGCATATGTTATATTCAACTACTATGCCATTTTATGTAGGGAACTTAAGCATCTGCAGATTTTGGTATCCACAGGAGGTACTAGAACTAATCTCACACAGATACTGAGGCACACGTATATGTGAAGGGCCATAGTATCACTATGGTGTCTTTAAAATATACAGTAGGTAAAACTTATGAGCACATTCTAGGCAACAAATGTATTTTATTTTCCCTAAGTGGAAGAATAACCTTTTTCTTAGATTTGGAATGATTTTCTGACACTAACCAATGGCATTATGTTAAGTAGTTACTTTGTTTCATAATTACATATTTATTGTTCACTTTCAACACTGCTATTTTATTTATTTATACTGTCCTCATTCAATAAAGAATGGAGCATAAATGTTCATTATTAGATACATTGAGACACATGTATATTTTTAAAGGGTAATTTGAAAAGCAACATTATTTTCAAAGGGTAAATGGAAAGATGAAGTAACCCAATACACTAAGGACAACAAACCTCAAATAAGTTGAGAAGATAAAAGCCTTTCATTTAATAAAATAAGAAATAATAAGACTAAAGAAAGTGAAGACCTCTTATGCCCAGATTTCAATTGCATGGTGATTCCTATAAAATAACACTATTATATGAAGCCCAAGTTGGATGTTAGGTCTAACTCTGATAACATAATACACTGTGACTTGGATAAAGTTCACTAAACGGTGAACTTCACTTTGTCTTTCCCCAAGGTTTATTCGGTAAGTGATAGTCATGGTGAAGAAGGACTTTCTTCTAATGGTCAAGAACATAGATTCTGGAGACAGAGGACCTGGATTTGAATCTCATTTCTGACATTTGCTAGTTGTGTGAATTTTTCATCTATAAAATCAAGAATTAATATTACTTTCCTCATGTAGTTCTTGAAAAGATTTAATTTGTTAAGTTTTGTTAGGTGATTGAGGTAGTGTCTAGGACCTGGAAATGGGTGCATTAACTATTATTGTTTCCAACTGTCCTCAGCTGATTCAAATTGCTCCATTGGGTGAATAGTTCAGATAAAAGGTGCTATTAAGAATGTGAATATTGTGAGTAATGCTTCAGTGAACATGGGAAGTCAGATACTTCTTTGCATACTTATTTCATCTCCTTTTGGATCTACAACCAGAAGTGAGGTCGCTGAATCACATGGTAGTTCTATTTTTAATTTTTTGATGAATCTTTTTTTTT
>JAJEJO010005694.1:476828-584694 GCA_020662805.1 Glaucomys volans
AGCCCAGCCCAGCAGAGTTGGCTCCGGAGCGGCGACTGGGGACCCCCTATATGTGCCTTGAATATAAAATCTCATTGAGAGTCATATTCCTGCTGTTTGAATCCCGAGCAAGTAGGAATCCACAGAGCAAGTAGGAATGCAGCCTTCCTCTAGCCCGCCATCTTGGATCCCTTGATGAATCTTTATACTGTTTTCCAGAATGACTCACCAACAGTGTGTAAGGATTCAATTTTCTCCACATCCTCACCAATACTTCTATTATTTTCACTTGTCTTTTATGATAGTCATTTTAATACGTATGAGGTGATATCTCACTGTGGTTTAAATTTGCATTTTCCTGATGATTAGCAATGTGGAGCATTTTTTCTGTTTGCCGTTTGTATGCCTTTTAAGAAGTATCTATCTGCATCTTTCCCCCATTTTCAAATAAGGTTATTTATTTTCTTGAGTTTCTTATATTGGATACTAACCCCCTATTAGATTATGGTTTGCAAATATTACCTCCCAATATGTGGGTTCTGTCTTCACTCGGTTGTTTCCTTTGCTATGCAGAAGCTCTTTATATCAAAGATTTTTACTTTGATAAAAAACTTTTTTATCAAAATTTAAAGAATTGATGTAACAAAACTTTATTTTTCCTTATGCATACTTTTGCTTTTGACTGGATTTTGAGGTCATATACAAAAAGTTCTGGCCCTGAACAATGACATAGAGAGTCTTCCTATGTTTTCTTCCAGTAGTTTTATGTTTCAGATCTTACATTTAAATCCTTAATTAATTTTGAGTTGGTTTTTTTTTGTTTTGTTTTTGTTTGGTTCTGCTTGGATGGAACATAGGATCTGATGCATGCTAGGCAAGTACTCTACCACTGGACTATACCACCAGCCCCTTGAGTTGATTTTTTTGTATGATGTAAATTAAGGTCTAATTTCATTCTGCTGTGTGTGAATATACAGTTTTCCCAACACCATTTGTTGAACATACTCTCCTTTCCCCACTGTGTGTTCTTGGAAACTTAGAAACAAGTCAGTTAATTATAAAAGAATGGGTTTATTTCTGGGCTCTCTATCCTATTCCATTGGTCTATTTTTATTCCAGTACCATGCTTTTTTAATTACTAGAGCTTTGTAATATATTTTAAAATCAAATTGTGTCATGCTACCAGCTTTGTTCTTTTTCAGGTCTTTTGGAGTTCCATATGAATGTTAGGATTGTTTTGTTTGCCTTTGTGAAAAATGTGATTGAAATATTAACACTGATTGCATTGGATCTGTTATTTATTTTGAGTAGCATAGACATTTTTAATAATATTATATCTTCCTCCATAAACACAGGATATCTTTCCCCACATTTATTTGTGTTTTCTCCAGTTTCTTTCATCAATGTTCAGTTTTCAAAACTATAAATTTTAATCTCCTTTGTTAAATTTACCCCAAAATATTTTTGATGCTACAACACATGGAATTATTTTCTTAATTTATTTTTTAGATAGCTTGTTGTTGATATATAAAAAAGTCAAGTGATATTTTATATCCTGCAACTTAAACAAATGCATATATCAATGTATCAATTCCAATGGTTTTTGGTGGAGTTGTTTTAGTGTTTTCTGTATATAAGATCATGTCATCAACCATCAGAGACCTTTTCATTTCTCCCTTTCCAATTTGGTTTCCTTTTAATTCTTCTGTTTTCCTAATTGCTCAGGCTAGGACTTCTAGTAATATGTTGAATGGAAGTGGTGAGGGTGGGCATCTTGGTATTGAATATCTGCACTAATGTGTTCATTGCAGAACTATTCACAATAGCTGAGATATGAAATTCAACCTAATTGTGCATCAAAAGATGAATGAACAAAGAAAATATGGTATATATACACAATGGGCTTTGATTCAGCCCTTAAAATGAAGGAAATTCTGTCAGTTGTGACATTGTACTTGGAGGACATTATGCTAAGTGAAATAAGCAAGACACAAAATGACAAATGTTCACTTCTATATGGAATCCAAAGAAGTCAAGGTGGCTTGTAGCCACCTTCTTGGGGGGGAATGAGGAGGTGTTGGTTATAAAGGGCACAAAATTTCAGTTTTAATAGGAAGAATAAGTTTTTGAGATCTAATGCACAAAAATGATAACAATGTGAGGGGATGGGTATGTTAATTAGCTGGATTAAATCATTCCACAATGTATACATATAACAAAACATCACATCTGTCTCCATAAATATAAACAATTGCATTTAAATTTACTCAGGAAGAAAGGAATTGGGTTTAATATATAGCACACCTGTGTCTAATGGAAATTAAGCTTTTACTTGGCATGACATCATCTACACAGATTTTGGTGGTGATACAAGGGAAATGGGAAATATGGTGTAGTGAAGTGGTAAAAATTGCCCCTTCCCAATTCTTCTATGGACAAAAAGATTTCACCCAGATGTGAGTTATGTTAATTCATCTAAGGAGCTGGAACTTTGGCTTCCTAGGTCAATTTTGGTGTGGAACATTCCATTATTGAGCATAATTTCAGTGAATCTGAACTTGAAGAAAGTTAGCAAGTCTTGACATATTACTGCCCAGTCAGAGATGATAAAGAAAATGGCCTTAAAGCAAAGGACCTCTTTGGATCACCTAGGTTTTCTGTGCAGTATCAGTTATTCCTCTGGGCTTTCAACTGCCAGTATTGGTCAAAGAGTCTTAACTACTACCTGAGTTTCTATTCTAGTAATGTGCAAGAGCCACTAATAGTAACCCTATGATATGAAGCAAAGCTCTCTGGGCACTTTTAGCTTTATCATGGTGGTTGGCAGGGGAGACATTTTTGAAATAATGAAATGGAATATTGAACTGATAAATGAGAATTTAAATGGTTATGCACTTTTATTTTTTCCTTGCTATGAGGGAAGTGGAGCATATCATGTACAGTCATTTTATTAATCACAAAATCATCTGTAGACATTTAAACAATATTAATATATTGGGTGCCTAGATAAAACTTACCAGTATTATGATGGCACTAATAGTAAATATGGGGTCACTTATTCATTGCACTAATTCCAAAGCATTTAGTGGTTTCCTGGGATCAAGATGAAGATTCCTGTTATATTAAAATCAAATTAAGTTTGGGCTGGGTTATAGCTCAGTTGGTAGAGTGCTTGTCTTGTAAGCACAAGGCTCTGGGTTCAATCCCCAGCACTGCAGGGGTGTGGGGGAGTTATGTCCTGGGTTCTATGTGTACTAACTTTTCCCCTAAGGCAGAAAAGCCTAAAAATGTGTTGAAAACAGGTGAAAAAACGGGAATAAAGCACTGTGATTCAAATGAGTCTCTTAATATTCACATGTGAAAATAGCTCAGCTCAAGTAAAGTCCCCAGAAGTGTGGGCTGACCCTAGTGAAACCATGGAAGCAATTGTAAGTGGTTTACTGGTCCTTGACATAGTGGATTTCAAGTTGCAAGTTGCAAGTTTTAGAACTTCTGATGACTAGATACCTCTGGAACTAGACCAGGTTGTCTTACTCCCATACTCTTCAAAGAGTCAAATATGTCTCTGGTCTCCAAAATCATCCAAATCACACAGAATGTTTAAACTTGGATTACCGAAAGATGGTCTTGAGTTCTAAAAATGATAGGACATCTATGTTATATAGATCATCTGCCAGAAAATTTTGAGAAAGAAAAAAAAGATATTATTAATAATTGCACAGGATAACAAAAATAAACCAGGTGTATTCTTTGCATACCTGCCCCTAAAAAAAATCTCTTTTTTATGATAGAGTTTCTCAGAGTGTTGTTTGAAGAATTACTGCTTTGGAATCTCCAAAAGAGTCCAGAAAATACAAATTCCTGGTTCTTAACCTATACTAACTTCCTAAGAACCTC
The DNA here is from genome assembly GCA_020662805.1 of Glaucomys volans. NCBI lineage: Eukaryota > Metazoa > Chordata > Mammalia > Rodentia > Sciuridae > Glaucomys > Glaucomys volans. The sequence continues at coordinate 480,705 of JAJEJO010005694.1, forward strand.
CCGAACAGGGACCAGGAATATGAACTTTAAGAAGTCTCCCGTTTCAATGTATGCTCAATTTTTCATGGTCTTAAAGAACAAAACTGATAGAAACAGTGTTAAAATTAATCTGTCTCATTGAGTTGGAAGACACAGTAATATTTGCAAATGAGTTTTCAAACAACATAACACAGAGCTCATTGTATGAGTTGATATATTTTCTCCTTTCATTACTTTTTTATTTCAATCTTAAATTATGTACAGTAGACTGCTACCTTCACAGATAAGAGAGCTAGAACATGTCACACTTTTAATTTTTTCCTCTGAATTTCTAGAAGTTTAGTATGGGTGATATTAATGAATCCCCTTTACTTTTCAAAAAGGATTGAGCTAATACTATAGTCTTAGTCTTTCTGAACTATTATTAATCTTAATAATGGAATGTTCATACTTTAGACATCTTTCAGATACAAGGCATTGTGCCTAGTTTCTGGATTGAAAAACAGTACTTCCCTTAAAAAATAAAACCACAATTGATGGGGAAAAAAACCAAACACCTGTCCATCTGTGTCTATTTGATTATGGGACAGATATTCACTTTCACTACACAGTCTGAAAGTTTAAGGAGCCATGTAAATTTATAGTCACTGTTTTGTTCAGGCCCCACAGCAGGCTTTCCTGCATTAGTTCCAAGGGAGGTGGAAGGATGGAAACTTTATTGGTGTGACATTGAAAAATCTAAGACTGTATGACGCTTTTGACATTTGTTCAATATCTCGTTTAACTTAAGCTAGAAAACCAATCTTCCCCTTCCAAACCAAGAGAACAGAATCACTAGACCATCCAGTCTTTATAGAGTTCTGAGTATATTTGTTATCTCTGACAGTAGATATTTTCTTCACAGAAGGAAATCTGTTTTAAACTTGATGATCATATACCATCCAACAAAACTAGCAGTCTTATGAAAAACTCAGAATTAATTTGTATTCTCTATTCAGGAAACCCTAACAGTCATTAATGTTCTTCAAAGAAGTCAGTTCAATTTAGTTCAAGTGTTTAGTGTTTATTCAATATTATGTATGATAGTAGATGTTGGGGATACAAAGATGAAAGCATTTTAAAGAACTAATGTTTCAATAGAATATAACAAATAATTGAGCTATACATATGTAGCATGTACTTAAACAGTTTGGGGAGCAAGTGATTTAATTTGAAGGAAATGAGAAAGTAGATTTCACTGATGAGGTCATTCATATGTTTGGATTTGAGGGATGAATAGGAGTTTCCTAAGTGAATAAAAATTCTCAAGCTGGGGATATAGCTCAGTTGGTAGAGTGCTTGCCTTGCAAGTACAAGGTCCTGGGTTCAATCCCCAGCACCACAAAAAAAAAACAAGGACAACAATAAAAATTCTCAATAGCAAAGAGACAACAGGAACTGTTCACAGTTGTTAAACAAGAAGGGTAGAAGTTTTAGTTATGTTTGTATAATTATGAAGTGATTAGCTAAATTGGCAGAACAAGGCCTGAAAATGGAGATCTTTTACAATGCATTCAGAAGTTGGACTTTAAATTCATATCAGTGGAAAGGCACTGAATTTTTGGGGAAGTAATCAATGATCCAGTTTACAAATTAGGAAGAATAATATTGGTGGTTGTGTTGAAAATAACATGAGGGGGAATGGTTATAGAGAACAGAAATGGATGGAGTCCAGCCACAAGAGGGCTAGATAATGATTACAAGATCCAGGGCAATGGAACTCAACCAAAATGAAGGAATTTAAGAGAGAACTAGGAAGTAGAATTGCCTAATTGGGAAGCGGCTAATTATTGGATAGAAGAAGAGAGAAGAGGAGGGATATGAGGAAAAGACCAGGAGTCAGGATTATTTCTCTATTTCTGTTCTTTGCTTGCTAGACAGAGGTACTAAAATAAATAACACCTAACCTAATTCTGAGACCATAGTCCTAACCTTGAGAAGTACTAGAGAACTTACAATAAAAAACAGTAGGAAGTAAATTACCTGAAGATCTGAAATTAGTCTTACTCTTTGATGAAATTTGTGTACAGAAATACACCAAATAATAGCCTCCAAAATCTGGTGTTAAGTGGGCTCTGAATGTCAATGATTATGGCTTCCTGAACTGTTTTAGTGCTGGTTAAGTCCCAGTTCTAGAGCAGGCAACGTGGTATAGGGCTCATGATCCTGGAAATCTATTTATTGGCCTTAATTATTCAAATGGGAGTCACCAATATAGCTGTGATGTATATTTTGTTGTTTTCCATCTTGGCTTCTGGTTTTATCTGTGTAGATCCAGTGACAAAGTAATCTTGCTTCATTAGTCTTTCTTTGCTCTCCTGTCTAGTTTATATCTGTTCTTCTGAAGATTCCTTTCCTCATTTCAGAACTGGAAGGTGCATTACTTAGTCTGGAGATTGGCTAGAGCATCACGAACAGTTGAGTTGGATGAAATAAGGTTGAAGATGAGAGGTTGTTCACCTTTAATCAGATTTAAGCACTTAAAAATTTGATCCAGCCATTATTTATGACTGGATAAAATAATGGGATGTTTGTGAAAAAAATTTGGTTCTTCTGTTATAGCTGGTTGCAAAGATGGAGTTTTGGAATCAAGAGTACAAGCCAGGCTCAGAAAATCAAAGGTTGTTTGTTTTCTTTGATATGTAGAAGCCAGTCCAAAATAAGAAGAGGGAAAAAAAGGAGAGAAAGAAGGTAAACTGATGGATTAGATAAAGTGGACTAAAGGGAAGGGATGAGATCTAATAAGGGAAGAATAGAGGAATGACTCTAACCTAACATTCATATGTATATTCATGAATATACCACAGTAAATCTCACCATCATGTACATCCACAAGATGCTCCCCCAAAATAAAAAAAAATCTAAAAATAAATAGCAGAATGATCAGTAGAGTAGAGGGAAGAAAACAGGGAAAGCGAGGAGAGGAAGAAAATTGGAAATACTGGGGACTGTATCTGAGAAAATTGTATTCTACTCTTTATTAATTATATTGAAAAGAATCTTAGTGATTTGTTTAACCAGAAAGAAAATAAAAAAGAAATTATAACACAGACAAAAAATGGGAGAAAAAGAGTTTTTTGCTGACTCAGTCTAAGGAGCTCCTGAACAGATTCTACAAGTCAAATGGAATAAATAAAAGGTATTTCATTTTTCCTGTATACAGGTAGAAAGAATTCTGTGGCTTTAGAACTGTTAAGAAATTACTAATGTATGTGATCATTATCTGTTGTAATGTGACAAACCACTCCAAAACTCAACAGACTCAATATTTTATAGTCAGGACTATTTTTGTCAAGAATTAAGGTAAAGCATACTAGGAAAGACTCATCATTGTTTCACAAAGACTGAGGACTTAGCTGTGGTGGCTTCAATGACTGGAAATAGAACAGAAGACCTGGCTGGAATAATATCTGGTGGCCTGTGTTCTGCCTAAATTTTATTTTACATCACATGTATTGAAGCTGGAATATGAAAGGTGGCATCTTCACTCACAAATATGTTCCCTGGGCTGGGATAGATATTCTTTTTCTCTTTTCTCCTCCTCTTTCTCTTTTTCCCTCTCTCTCTGAAATTTCTCCATGTAGGTGGGATTCCTTATAATCTGGAAATATCAAAGAATTTGGAATTGTTACATAGTGATTGACTTTGTAGTGGTTCCCCCTCCTCCATCAAAGAATCTTAATTAAGCTTTCCAGAGATTCTCACCACAATTGTTCTCATTAACATAATATCAGCAAAAATTTCTACAAAGAACTCAATGTGGTTTAGAACTTCTATTTTCTGTGAGGACTAAGTTGCTCCTTCTTGTAAAAGCCAAGATTGGCCACAGACTTGATGATGTTACTTCTGGTTTTGTGGTAAAACTTGTGAAACCTCTGACAAATCTAAAAAATTAGACTCAAAGCACTTTCTGTGACCGCCCCCACAAAATGCTTTTATGAAAACTCCTACAAAAATGTACCACCCCACCTCCATATAAATTTCAAAGAAATGTACAGAGTTTTTTTGTTTGTTTGTTTGTTTTTTGTTCTTTAAAGGCATCAGCCTCCTCTGGCTGCTGCAGCTAATAAATCTGCTTCCTGAAAATTCCTTAGGTGTCCAGCCTCATTTGTCCTACATCAGGTTCATCCAGAATGAGCATTCTAAGAGGCTTGGGTGGTACCTGTAAGGTTTCCTATGACCAATCTTCTCAGCTGCATTCCCTTGATCCAGTAAGACTAGGTTGGCCCACATTCAAGAACAGGGGGATTAGACACTAAATGGGAGGAATAGCAGAGATTTTATAGTTATATTTAGCACATACAGCATATCATAAAACACATCTTGTTGATGTGTCTTTTCAATCAAAATAGAAATTCAGATCTTTCTCTATTTTTCTCAGGAAGATCATAATATTTGAAGTTCTTTATATTCAGCCTGATTTTCAAGATAAATATTAAGAATTTTTTATAATAATAATTTTCTCATACCAGAGAACAATGATAAAATTAGTGACTATTTACTGAGCAACTGTGATTGCTAAACACTCTGCTTGTGCTTTACTAATGTGTCCTCATGTCCCATGCAAGGTAGATATTACTACCCTCATGTTGCAGATGAAGGCATCAAGGTCAAGTAACAGTAGGTCACTTTCTCAGTTATAGTGATAGATAACATATTTAAAGTCAAACAAGGTCATGGGATAGATACAGCAACTTCGTTTTATTCTAAACATGATACTCAGATTAACTGACACCTTAATCCTTTCACTTGCATGTGTTTGACATTTGATAATTATTTTCATGTCTCCTTATGTTTAAATCTAAATATGTGAATAAATATATGTTTATTTTGCAAGGACTCAGTTCTCTTCTGATTTCCTATCTACCTGCCTACTCACTTTTGGTTGCTTGATAGCTTTTCTCTTATTGCTGTCTTGGTAGATGCTTTGCTTCTAGGCTTTCTCCACATTTGAGCTACTTCACACAGTGTGAGCTGTACTTGGTCCAGCTTGATCATTCACAAACAAATCACTTCATATCTTTGCAAATTAGTCTTATTATTTATAAAAAATCTCATTTCTCAATATTTTTGTGGGAAATAAGATCGGTTATTATATGCATGATTCTGCTTGTCATCTACAAGTAATTTTATAGATATGTAGATATGAATATAGTTAAAGATGAATTTTGCAGTACCAATGATGAGACTGATATTAGGTTTTTATTTCTTAAAATGAGTGAGTACAAAGAACACAAAGGCAAATGAGCAATATAAAGGCTGATAACATATCAGTAATGTCTAATCAAGGAAGTCATCATACATAGATCCCAGCTTGTGCACTATAAACCTCAGGGAGGACCATTCAAGAACAATAAAGTGAATGACACTGTGCAGCCTGTACAACTGAACATACTGTCTCTGGAAGCAGGCTTTAATACTTTTACCTTCCTTAAATCTAGTAGGAAGAAGAGAAAAGGACACTAAGCTCAGAGAAAAGTAAATAAACATTATTCGTTTTTTCTAGCACTAGCATATTTCTTGTTTATATTGTATTGAGATTGTTGATTTTGTTCAGGGACCTAAGGTCAGAAAGTGCAAAGTTACCTCTTTCACCAAGAACAGTATTTTCACCAGCAGGTATAAAATGATCTGGTGTTGGTAAACATTCACCTCCTACCTCTTTCATGTGGTCTCCATTTTATAATGTAACAAAGTATTGTCATAGCCTTTTATGCCGAGTCATGGAGAGTTTGGTCTGGATTGTCTTATCCAGAGTAATACACCAAATTTTAAAATTATATTACAAAAGAGCCCTACATTTCAAGCATGACATTTTGCTTAAATTCAAAGTATAGTGCTATAATCAAGTTGCTTCTCCTGCTTACATCTTAATGCCCAGAGCCCTCAAAATATTTAGTAGTCTGAAAATTGATGAACGGGAGATAGTCTTTTTAAAATTGTCATTTGCATGGGGAGGAGAGGTTGGGGTCCATTTTGTGAGTTTCTTGGGGCCTTTTTTAATATCCAGGCAAACCACAAGTTCCTCTCCTCTCCATTATAATGTAACTTCTCTCTTCAAATACCTTTGACGGCTTATTACATACAAAATAAAATAAAATTATAAGTCCTTCCTAACTTCACTCTAACTCCCAATACTACTGCATTTTCATCTTTCAACTCTTGTTTAGATGTCATCCATGAAGAGACCATCCTGAGTAATGCTTCTAAAATAAAATTTCAGTTATCTTCCTTACAGACCCCTACCTCCTCCAATAAAATATAGACAATAAGAGTGGTTCAACCAGTTTTCAGCTTTTTCATTTCCTGAAACATACTAGATACTAAATAGATACATGTTAGAGAGAGAAATAAAGGAAAAAGGGCAGGCAGGATAAGAAGGAAAGAAGGATCCTTTAAGACTTGCTACTTACATCCTGATAAGCCATCACTACTTTCAAATCTTTTTTTTACATTGTAGGCTGTGCTTGCAATATCCTACCATTTATACTCTAGGTCATATTAAACCTCTCTGTAACCTGTATCCTTAAAGTCCTATGGTAAGTATAGTACCCTTCAAGACGGCCTGTAAATTTCTGTTTCCATAAGCACTTGCCATTCATCTTCTTATTTTCTTCTCTCAGATACTTATAGTAGGATAATGTGTGCATTTACATTTTACTAGATGATAAACTTCAGTAATGCAAAACCCTTGCAATGCCTAACATCAAATATTGCACACAATAGAAACTCAATAAATGTTTTATTTGTGAACTATGATACCAGTATATATTGAAAACTGTATGGGCAATTCAATTCTGATCTTCTTCACTCAGGAATTATGTGACTGTGCAAAAGTTATTTAACCTCTCTTAATCTCAGTTTTCTTATTTGTAAATCATAATAATAACTAAATCAGTGGGTTGTGGTAAACATTAAATGACATTTTATGTAAAACAAGTAAGACAAACTAGATATAATAAGTAAAGTGATCTTCTGCTAAATGTCAGAAGTCCATTTGTAAGAATCAGATGGTTTGTGTTAAAATATTAACTAGGAAGTGGAGGAATACAGGTTGATTCTTAAGGCAATGAAACTACTATGTATGATACAATAGTGGTTGTGTTAAATTTGCCTCTATGCTTTGAATCCCTATTTAGTGAACTGCAACCTAACTTAGTATATAACAAACTGCCAACTAAGTGTATATCCTTGTATCCAATAGCTGAATCTCAGCCAGTCACGGCAGCTCAACTTCAAACATCACAGGCTGCCAAATGATGAGATTTCATTCACGGAAGACAAATTCATTTGTAAACTATTAAGCTATTTGTGTAAGGCACTTCCATTTTCTCCTGTAAGTACTGACTGCTCACATGGCTGAGTGAAGCCCTCTTAATCTTTTCTTGCTCTGAGGGCTTCTGATTCTTTGCTCAAATAGATAATGCTAAATTTAATTTCTCTAAAGTGCTGGGCATTGAATCTTATATATGGAAAGTAGGAACTCTACCATTGAGCGATATCCCCAGACCCTAAAGATTTTTTTAGCATTTTACATATTCCATTATAAATTTTACCCAATCCATATTGTATACAACACTATGGTTTGTTTGAGCTCTAATGTAAAATATGAATTCTGAGTTATAACACTGTATCAATGTATGTTCATGGATTGTAACAAAAGTACTAAAGAAGATAGGCTATGCGTGTGTGGGACCAGGAGGTATGTGAGAACTCACTGTACAGTGTAATAACTTTTTCTGTTAACTTAAAATATCTCTGAAATATTGAAATATAGTCTATTAAAATATGATCAGGAAATTATTTCCTTTTATTTTAATAGGAAACAGCTGACATTTCTAACACCCTCAACAAATATCCTGAAATGAAATTAAACAAAACAAAGAACATCATATTATGTTACAATTTGTATATTAAAAAACATCACTTCCTGTTACCTAATAATTAATATAATGTTAAACTATTACTTTGTTTGTGGTAATATGGTCTTCCTTAACCCCAATAAGATCAGAGTTGCACATAGCTTTCTATGACATTGTTTAGGCTTTTCAAAATGTCTACAAAAACTTCAAAGTTTTGGACTGGGAATGTAACTCAGTGTGCAATGATTGCATAGCATGTAAGAGTCACTAGATTTGATCATCAGCACTGCAACAAAATTAAAGTTTTACCATGTATTTTTGGAAAGTTACTCAAGATTTTCTAAAATCACTGTGTTGTTTCTAAAGTTATCTTAAATTTGGAGATATGCTATGTTTTATTTTTATAAAATTGTTGATTTAAAAACATTTGATTAAGAAATAATTATATCCTCTGTAATGTAGATATTAATACCCAGACCTATTCTAATGGGAAAAAACAAACATGAGATTTTTTGTGAGGTGCATCTCCTTATAGATATTACTAAGCACATTGAGGATCCTAATAGACATTATATTCTAATTTCTTTCTGTGCCCAAAGTAATTGTAAATAATACATTAAATTTAACTTACTTTTCAGTTCTTGAATGCACTTAAACCACTCATTTTCACTACTTATAAGAATTTAATTCAATTAGCATAAATGTATCCAGACCTTATATTAATAATGATATCCATTCTAGCACACCTTCCTCACTTATATTTCCATATATCCTGAGTCAATTGGTTTCATTTTAAGATTTTTGCAGGAAATCTGGATGTTTCCTAGTTTTATTCACTGCCAAATACGTATCTCAACCATTTGCATGGTTGCTTTGTAAGTTTATTATTAGGGGAGTTTAGAATAATTTCAGAGCCACATATAAAATGATTGTAGGCAAACTTTATTATTACAATATTACACCCCCATTCCTAAAGTATTCCACTCCCCTCCCCTGCCAAACATTAATGGACTAGAGGATTATCAAAGATGACCTTGTTTGGGGGACCAGATGAGTAGGAAAATGAGTAAGAAAGGAAATCATGGAATTAAATCATTTGGGGGCACGAGGGGTAGGTAAATACTCTTTTCTTGGAGAAAGATAAATTTTCTACTTTATGAAGAAATCTCTTTAAAATCCTTAGAGGTGATAATGATGAACCCTGTATTAGAAATTGGGTTACATTAGTCATGTGCAATATAAAGCAACTAGTGTATTTGTTTTACTATAGTAAAAAAATTATGGTACATAGAAAAATTATTTTATTTGTCTAGTTACCATATAGTCTGGAGATGAAGTAGTCAAACAAGTATTGGTAAATTTTTTTGTGAGTCAGCAAAGCTGTAATAATACATCCATTTTTTTGACTCAAAGATACTAATAGATCATTGTAGTTGAACGAATTGATTGGCATCTTACAGAAGGTTCTCCTATTATTGATTGCATTAAAAATGCCCAGGAGGAGAAATAGAGATGGAGATAGGAATGACAGTAACTTATCAGTAAATTTTGAAACTCAAATGAGAATCTGGTTGCCATTATGTAATCGGCAGAAAATAATTTCAACCCTAACACAATCTTCTAAGTTTCAGTATCTACTTATCTCTCTCCACCTCCTCTTCCCAAATATCTCTGCAAGGGCAGTATAGTATGGTAGAAAGCAAACTGGGCTTGCAAACAAGATGGGTGGATTAAGTTCCTGATAGGTTCTTACTACTAGTGATGTCTGGGAGCGTTACAGCTCTGGAAATACAATTATTTGTCTTCAAACTGTCTCTAAGGATCATTTTTGGATTCTAAATTTCTATAAAAGTTTATCTCATTTCACTATAGCAGAGATACCATATGTAGGAAGATACCTAACTAGATTAAGGGATGTGTAGATGGTTGGGTGGAAAGACAGATACATTGCACATATATGTGAGTGTGTACATGTTCACAAGAGAATCATTTAAAATGTACTCTCTGTTCTTAGGATCCAAAAGACTGACTCAAGATATTGTGTGTTCTCCAAGCCCACTAAGATCATTTACTCTTCTGATAGTTCCCATTCTCCCTCTCTCCTAGAGAAAAGGGGTTAGTTAAGTTTCTGAATTATGTTGGGCTAGAGGTTAGTCACAATTCTATGATTGTCCCTGTGCTGCTATTTTTCACTTTTTGCACCTTAATAAATCTGTATGCCTTTTTTCTATCTAATTTGTCTATTGGTTCATTATAGAAAACCTTCAGAGAATGGAGGGGAAATTTCTCTTAGCCCCAACACTGCCTATCTCCAAGAAAGAATTAACATTAAGGAGGACTTACAGATATGTTGAAAGAGGATTTTAAGAGACAGAGGATGATTTAAGATTAACAAAGCCTTTTACCTAGTATATTATTGAGGGTTGCTACAGAGGAAAGGCTGCACAATACTTTGAAAATTCCCCAGGTGTTTTCATTAGTTCACCAGCTAAAACATGATGATATCCCCATATTTATTCATCCTTCAAGACTTTCCTTAAATGTGAATTTCTTGTTGAGAATGTTTCTGATACTTTTTATTTTATCTTTTAAATTCTATTGAAATTTAAAATGGTAATTTAAGCACTAAAACTTCAAGAAGTGTTAGTTTATTTAAGCTACCATGACAAATTTGAGAGAGAATGTAGCACAGTCTTTGCATGGAGATTCATTTTAAAAAGTACTGTTAACTATCCAAAAGTAATTTAGAAAAGAACCTACATTTTAATCTTTTATTGTAATGACATTAAAAGGAATTAAGTTAATAAAAAACAGATTACGAGTTTGCTATATCCTGTTCTTTGTTTTTTTTTTTTGTACTCCTTAGCACTGTGGAATTTCTCACACAAACATCGCCAATTCTTTGCAGCACTATGACCCATTTGACATTTCCCCTTTCCTTTTTACAAAGTCTACAATGTCTCCATTATTCCCCTTTTCCCCACCATCCCTTTTTTTTGTACTGGGAATTGAATCCAGAGGTGCTTAACCAAAGACCCATATTCCACCTCCCCCTTTTTTTTTAAATTTAGAGACAGGGTCTCACTGAGTTACTTAGGGCCTCCCTAAGTTACTGATGCCAGTTTTGAACTTGTGATCCTCCTGCCTCAGCCTCCTGAGCCACTGGGATAGAGGGGTGTGCCACTGTGCCTGGTTCATTATTTTCTTAAAAAGTACCTCTCATCTTAAGCATTCAATTGATAGTTCAGAAAAGGGAAATGTAGAGAAAACAGAATCAGAAATTATGTAATGTGGAGGCTTTTATTTTTGGTGGTGCTGGGGATTGAACCCAGGGCTTTGTGCATGGTAGGCAAGCACTGTATCACTGAGCCACATCTCCAGCCTTGGAAGCAATCTTGATAAATAAGAATACTTCTAAATTAATTCTTTTATCATGTTCCAAGAATTATTATGATTATTTATACTTTATTGTAGCTTTACTTTATTGTACTTCATGAAGAACACAGATTTTAACTATTTTTGTGGTACTAAGGATCAAACCCAGGACCCAGCACACGCTAGGCAATTGCTTTACCAGAGAGCTACATCCCCAGCCCATAGACTATGTTTTTTCTTTTTATAGCTACCACTTCACCTTTTAAGAGAAACAATGGCCAATTCATTAGATGCACAGGCTTGAAATCCTTCCATTCTTTACATTCCTAAGAATAGGAGTCTTTGGCAAACTAAGACCAGTAGTCAGGCCGCCTGTTTGATAAATGCAATGTGATTGGAACACAGCCAAACCCATTGACTTAGTATTGCCCAAGGTTACTTTCAAGGGCAGAGTTATTAGTTGCTAGAGGACTTACGTCCGACACACCTAAAACACGTATTATCTGTTCCTTTAAGAAAAAGTTTGTAGCCAGGCATGGTAGAACACACCTGTAATTTTAGTGGCTCTGGAAGCTGAGGCAGGAGGATGATGAGTTAAAAGCCAGCCTCAGTGAGACCATAAGCACTTGGCAAGACCCTGTCTCTAAATAAAATACAAAAAAGGTGTGGGGATGTGGCTCAGTGGTTAAGCACTCCTGGGTTCAATACCTAGTACCAAAAGAAAAAAAAATAATTTGCAAACACCTGTCTTAGAATATAAAATGTGAATTCCCTAACTTGTTTTAAAAGATATTTGTCATGTTTATCTTTCCATGTCTAAATCCTCCTTACAATATTTATGATTTTTTTTTACTCTGTGTGATCTTTCCATGGAGAAGGTCCGGCTCAGACTTGGTCCAAGTTTTCTCTCCTGTAAGATTGAATGTCAACCCAAATTCTTCAACAATGAGAGATGACTACAATTATTTCACAGAGATAAGTTGGTAGTATCCTACACCTTGGTTGGTTGTGTTCTGGCCAACTTATTCCTGCTAAAAGATGGCTTTCCTACTTCCCATGCCTTGATTTACCAAAATTTTCTGGTTCTCCTCCAACTCTATATTATGAGCTCTTGATATCCTTCCCATAAATTTCTCTGATGCGGAAGATAGATTTGATTTCTATTATTTGCTTTCAAAATCATCTTATCATATATACTTGACATAAAAATACTAATTTGGTATCTGCTGAAATCTACTGCATGTGGTACTGCACAACTCAGGAAAGGGCTATTTACCTTGATGTCTATATGAATGGCACCCTTTAGACTTATGTAGTCTACAACCTGCATAGCTGCAAAAAGCAATTTAGTATCTGCTCATCTTTCTACCCTTCAATTATCTTATATCTGTGCTCTACAACTGACTCAATTTCAATTACTTTTACTATCCAGACAAGCCATGTTATCTCTTGGTCATTTTGTTATCACTTTGTTCTCAAGACCAAAGACAGCCTCTTCATGGCATGCTCATCCAATGCAGTCATTTCAGCCTGTAATGCTTTCTTTTAGATATCACCTCCACTATAAAACTTTTTCTGTCATGCCATTTTCTTGCCAGGCATTTGGAGTAAATGACTTTGTCAAATGTTTGCATTACTTTTTGTGTATACTTCTTTTCCTTTCTTTTTTCTTTTTTCTTTTGGTACTGGGGATTGAACCCAGGGGCACTTAACCACTGAGTCACATCCCAGCCCTTTAAAATAAATACAGAATTTATTTAGAGACAGGGTCTTGCTGAGTTGCCTAGGTTCTTGCTATTGCTGAGGCTGGCTTTGAACTCACAATCCTCCTGCCTCAGCATCTCGAGTTGCTGGGATTACAGGTGTGTGTTTCACCATGCCTGGTTGGTGTGTATTTCTATCAGCTCATATCATGATTATTTTATTTTGATCTTCTGCAGTAAACTAATTTGACTTTTAGGCAGATGAATTTGCCTAATTATGGCCTGGTAAAGGAGACCCTAGTACACAACAGATGCTTAAATGATTATCTCTTAAGAACTCTTTGATCTATTCTTTGACATTGATAATCCATTGAATAAATCAATATAATATTTGGAGGTTTCAGTTTCCATTATCACATATGTCTAAATGCTGCAGTATTTACTTCTACCTATGGCAAATATCAAATAAAATTGAATCTCATCTTAGTATAAAGAAACTGTCTGAAAAGATTATTGCAAAAGGGGAGGGATCTATTGCAATGGGAGAGAGGAACTATTATAATAGGAAGAAAGCTCTTATAATATTTGCAAGTATCTCAAAGAACAGGCAGAAGGGTTTTTGTTTTCCTTTTTTGGTACCAGGGATTGAACCAGGGGCGCTTAACCACTGAGCCACATCCCCAGCCTTTTTTGTATTTTATTAAGAGATAGGGTCTTGGTGAGTTGCTTAGGGCTTCACTACACTGCTGATGCTGCCCAAGAACTTGGAATCCTTTTGCCTCAGCCTCCTGAGCTGTTGGGATTACAGGCCTGCACCACCACACACAGCAGAGTTTTTCTTTTATAGGAAGGTATAAAGCTTAGAAAGAACAGAGAAAGTGGAATGAAAGGGTAGCATGATTAGATCATGGATCAGAGAGTATTTTACAATGAATCAGCCTATTTTCAGGGGAAATTATATGATGGCTCGGGCTGAGGGTGGGTCAGTGTTCAGGGACCTGGAGGAAAGAGGAACTTGAAGATTTTTTCCAATTGAACAGGAAGGACAAGGAGATTAGCTAATAAATTATGAAGAGTCACAGTTCAATTTTTGTTGCAATAACAGAAAACATGAGACTGGGTGATTTATGAAGAAAAAATGCTTTATTTAGTTCACAGTTCTGGAATTGAGGAAACTCAAGATCAAGAGGCTGCAGCTGGTGAAGTCCCCATGCTGCATCAAAACATGGCAGGTGTCATCACATGGCAGGAGTGCAAGGGTGTCAAGCAGGCAAATGCAGAAAAGAGGAGGCCAGATGATCTATAATAATCACTTTCTCACTAACTAGAATGAGCACTCACTCACTGCTATAGACAGCATAGTATGTTCATGAGAGTCCCCATGAACTAAATACCTCACATTAGGCCAGCCTTCCCAACACTGCAGCTTGAGGAATTAAACCACAGCTTGAATTTTGGTGGGCACAAACCATATGTAAACCACACAATTAGGCAAGAAAGTGGGAATTTGAAGGATTTTTGAGTGAATATTCATTCCACTTCCCCTGTTCTTTCTAGGCTTTATTCCTTATTTTTATCAAGGGGAGGCATTCCTGATTTTTTTTTAACTTATTTAATTTTGATTCATTGTACACAAAGGGAGTACAGCTGTTGTTTCTCTGGTTGTACACAAAGTAGAGTCACACCATCTGTGCATTCATACATGTACACAGGGCAATGGTGTCTGTCACACATTCTGTTATTATTCTTGCCCCTGCACCCCGACCCTACCCCTCCCTTCCCTCTATGCTATCTATCCTTCATCAGTCCTTGCCTCCCTTCCACCCCGCATTATGCATCATCATTCACTTATCAGAGACATTATTCAGCCTTTGGATTTTTGGGATAGGCTAATCTCACTTAGCATAACAGTCTCCAACATCATTCATTTACCTACAAAGGCCATAATTTTATTCTTCGTTATGGCTGAGTAATATTACATTGTGTATATATACCACAGTTTCTTTAGCCATTCATCTATTGAAGGGCATCTAGGTTGGTTCCAAAATCTAGCTATTGTGAATTGACAGCTATGAACATCAATGTGGCTGCATCACTGTAGTAATCTGATTTTAACTCCTTTGGGTATAGGCCAAGGAGTGGGATAGCTGGGTCAAATGGTGGATCCATTCCAAGTTTTCTAAGGAATTTCCACACCACTTTCCAGAGTGGCTGCACCAACTTGCAATCCCTCCAGCAATGTATGAGTGTACCCTTTACCCCACATCCTCGCCAACTCCTGTTGTTGCTTGTATTCTTAATAAAAGACATTCTAATTGGGGTAAGATGAAATCTTAAGGTGGTTTTGATTTGCATTTCTCTTATAACTAGGGATGTTGAACATTTTTTCATAAATCTGTTGATTGCTTGTAGATCTTCCTCTGTAAAGTGTCTGTTCATTTCCTTGGCCCATTTATTGATTGGGTTATTAGTATTCTTGGTGTAAAGATTTTTGAGTACTTTGTAGATTCCGGAGATTAGTGCTCTATCTGAAGTGTGTATAGCAAAGATTTTCTCCCACTCTGAAGGCTCTCTCTTCACATTGCTGATTGTTTCCTTTGACGAGAAAAAGCTTTTTAGTTTGACTCTATCCCAATCATTGATTCCTGCTTTGATTTCTTGCACTTTGGGAGTCATGTTAAGGAAATATGGAAGGACTGCAATTTCTAATGTTGGACAGGGAGAATGAGGAGGGGTATAGGACAAAACACTAATGAGATAAGAAGTGAGTCTCTAGATATACTATGTCATATGAATAGTGGAAGTGGAATTAAAAGGAACAGGTTGTTAGCGTGAGAAAAAAGAGATTCTCCAAGGAAACGGATATATAAGAGGAAGAGAGAATGATAAGAATATTAATAAAAGAAAAAGGTAGGAATATAGTGGGTATATTAGGAATAATCATAGTAATACAATAAATTTAAAACTGTTCTGCGATAAAAATATACTGTACAGCTCAAGCCCCTTATTTTTCAGTGGCCTGATATTTGAGAGGTGCTTGATCAAGCAGTGACCCAAGAAGGGTGCTCTCCCACTACCTCCACGTTGGGAATGATCAATGCTTCTGGGCAGAGATGACCTGGTGTTGATAGATGATCAGTTGCAGCACAGGCGGGCTAGACTCTGGGCCAGGGTGTGGGCCTGGGCACTAGACCAAGTTGGGGAGGAGGTGCAGACCTGTGCTCATTGATGGAGACATTGGGCTTGATGGCCCAGGCAGGCATAAGATCTGCGCTGGGGACTCAGGCAGCTGCAGGCAGTTGCTCTCTCCAGGAGACACTGTAAACTGGCACCAAAAGGCCTAAGATCCCTGAATCTTATTTAAAGCATACAGGGAAGGGAGGCTTTTTGTAATAAGCTGTTCTCTGGAACACACATATAAGGTATTTCTTAATCTTTGTTGTTTTTGAGGATTATATATATCAGGTAAAATTAACATTGTCACAAATAATAACATTTTCAGCATTTAAGGAGAAAATTAAATATCCATATTTTTCTTTTATAGTGATTATCACACAGCCAGTAACATGTCCATTTGTTAAATTCAGCATGGTTACCTTTTATGTTGGAGAACTCCTCAAATTAAATGAGTCAGAGGCATTTATTAATTTATTTTTTGTTGAAAACCAAATATTGCTTGCCTGCCTAAACCAGAGTGTGGACTGTGTATCAGAGACTTACCAGATTTCTTTCCTGCTAAAGTCACCTTCATTTCATTTGATAAGACTGTAGAGGGCACAATTATACTGTAACAAAGCTTCAGTGAAAGACTGGAAAGCTGCAATTACTAAAACACACCAAGCTAATAACTGTGTGGTGCCAGTGATTTATATATGCCTTTCAGAAGAAATGCTTTCTAAGAAATCTTTCTAAAAGAGGGTTTTCTTATTAGTCATCCTCCTTATTTTTAAATTAATCCTAAATGCATTTCATGTGGGAGAAAGTGGAAGCAATAGAATTATAAATGAATCCAACCAACATTGTTGATTT
This sequence comes from Glaucomys volans, assembly GCA_020662805.1. Lineage (NCBI taxonomy): Eukaryota > Metazoa > Chordata > Mammalia > Rodentia > Sciuridae > Glaucomys > Glaucomys volans. The sequence continues at coordinate 497,692 of JAJEJO010005694.1, forward strand.
TCTTCCCTCTGTACTAAAATGTTTCTGTAAGGTTCAAGCAAGGAGGCACAGAGAGTTGTTTAAGAAAAAAAAATGTTGGGAAAATGAGCAAGCATTGTTAAAATCATGTGACGATTTTCTTTTACTTTCTTAGTAGTTTATTCTAGTAGAAAGAGGAAGAAATGAGGATCCCTGTAAGCCATTTGATTCAAACTCTTTTTTTTCATTACTGGGGATTGAACCCAAGGGTTCTTTACCACTGAGCTAAATACATATATATATCCCCCAGCTTTTTTTTTTTTTTTTTTGTACCGGGGATTGAACTCAGGGGCACTCAACCACTGGGCCACATCCCCAGCCCTATTTTGTATTTTATTTAGAGACAGGGTCTCACTGAGTTGCTTAGCACCTCACTTTTGCTGAGGCTGGTTTTGAACTCACCATCCTCCTGTGTCAGCCTCCTGAGCTGCTGGGATTACAAGCGTGTACCACCCTACCCAGCTCCAGCTGCTTTTTATTTTAAATTTTGAGACAGGGTCTTGCTAAGTTACTTAAGACCTCTCTATGTTTCAGATGCTGGCCTTGAATTTAGGATCCTCGTGCCTCAACATCAGGAGTCACTGGGATTAGAGGCATGTGCCATCATGTTCAGCAATTCACAACATTTTTAATGTTTTTTGATGTTGTTGTTGTTGTTCTTTGTTTTATTAGTACCTGGGATTGAACCCAGAAGCACTTAACCACTAAGCCACCTCCCAGCCCTTTTTTATTTTATTTAGAGTCAGGGTCTCACTGAGTTGCTCAGGGCCTTGCTAAATTGCTGAGGCTGGCTTTGAACTTCCTATCCTACTGACTCAGTCTCCTGAGCCACTTGGATTATAGGCATGTGCCAGATTCCCAACTTTTAAAAAGTCAGGTGAAGTTTTCTCTAACTATCTATTTGTAGACTTGCTGTCTCTGGCATTCTTGATATGCTCACTACCAAAATTAAAGAAAGCTATTTTTCCTAATAGATCACATCTCCACTTTCATGTTCACAAAACAAGTGGCATATATGCATTTTTTTTTGTTCTCTTTGTACCTTGATTTCGTTCACCATTCCACCAAGATTTTATTTTGAAAATCAATAATAGGTGTATAATTCTCAAACTTTAGGATTTTTCCTTTTTCTCATTTGCTTTAAAATATCCATTTCTTTTAATATTTTACTGACTAAAGTTGCCTGTTTCTTCTCCTTTCGATTGTGTGATGATAATACTACCTTGCTATTCTTCTCACATAATAAGTTAGTTACCTTGCATGCTTCTTGTTTTCTTCTGGCACGGCTAATTTGTGCATGTTCTCATGACAATGCTATTTCTGAATAATTTGAATTAATCTTTAGAGGATTTTATCTGTTATTTATTTTGACATTAATTTTTTACTCTCTGTACACATTTAACAAATTAGTTTGTTAACTTCAGTGTTTTTTTTTTTCCTTTTTCCCATCCCATTGTTTTGGGAATTCACCAGTCTTCAGTCTTTCTACTGCTTGTTCTCCTTCTCCATCACAATACTATTTAATTTTATGGTCCCAACTAAAATATGCCATTTGGTTTAATATTATATAACAATATGGTTAATGCTCTAGTATCTTATATTGTTTTCTAGTTAACAGCTCCACGTTTATTTTGCCAACTGCCTTTTAAATAGTTACAAATGGATGTCTTGCTAGTACTTCAGTCATCTATTCAAAACCATTTATTTTTCTCCCCAAACTAGTTCCTTTTTATAGAAATTTTCTATTGTGTACCTCTGCCATAACCTTTAGATAAACTATTGTTTGAATCTTTTTATTGGTTCTTTTTAGTTACATATCACATTATGATTGATTTTGACATGATTCTGAAAACATAGAATATAATTTGCTCTAATTCAGTCCCTAGTGCTTTCCCTTTTTCTTCTCTCCTTCTTCCCCCATTCCCTTCACTCTACCATACTGATCTTTCTGCTATTTACTTATAGATTTTTTAAAAAATTAGTGTCTTGTGGATGTACATGAGGGTGAGATTCACTTGGTATATTCATATGTGTACATAGGAAAGCTAGGTCGGATTCATTCCACCGTTCTTCCCTTATCCTGTTGCTCCTTCATCCCCCATCAATCCCCTTCATCTAGTTCAACAACCTTTCTTCTATTTGGATGGAATTCCCTTCCCCATTTTCCTCTCTCTTTCTCCCCACTACCCCTATTTTGGACTTGTTTCCACATATCAGAGAAAACATTCGACTTTTGACTTTTGGGGTCTGGTTTATTTCACTTAGCACAGTAGTCTCCAGTTTCATCCATTTACCAGCAAATGCCATAATTTCATTCTTCTTTATGGCTGAGTAATATTCTATTGTGTATCTACAGCACATTTTCTTTATCCATTCACCTGTTGAAGGGCACCTAGGTTGGTTTCATAGCTTGACTATTGTGAATTCTGCTGTTATAAACATTGATGTGGCTACGTCCCTATAGTATGCTGATTTTAGAACTTTGGGAGATATATCGAAGAATGGGATGCCTGGGTCACATGGTCACAATGGAACTCAATGGAGTTCCATTCCTAGTGTTTTGAGGAGAGTCCATACTGCTTTCCAGAGTGGTTGCACTAATTTTGAAGTCTCACCAACAATTATGATTGTACCTTTTCCCCCAAATCCTTGCCAACATTTATTATTATTTGTATTTTGATAATTACTATTCTCACTGGAGTGAGAAGAAATCTCAATGGAGTTTAGTTGCTATAGATGTTGAACATTTTTTCACATTTGTTGGCCATTTTTTCACATTTGTTGGCACATTTGTTCATATTTGTTGGCCACTTGAATTTCTTATTTTGAGAAGTGTCTAGTTTTTTTGCCCATTTGTTAATTGGGTTATTTGGTTTCTTTGTGTCAAGTTTTTTGATTATTTTATATACTCTGGGTATTAATGCCCTATCTGAGGAACTGGTGGCAAATATCTCCCATTCTGTAGGCTTTCTCTTCATGCTTTTAATTGTTTCCTTTGCTGTGTAGAAGCTTTTTAATTTGGTGCTATCTTGTTGATTTTTGGTTTTCTTTCCTGTGCTTTAGAAGTCTTGCTAGGGAGTCAGTTCCTTGATGACATATTGGAGTGTTGGGCCTCTATTTTCTTCTAGCAGTTGCAGAGTTTCTGATCTAATTCCTAAGTCTCTGATTCACTTTGAGATTGCTTTTGTGTTCTGCAAGTCCATTGCTACCTTTTTATGCCAGGTCATAAAGTCCAGATAATTAGGCTAGTCTCTGAATCCATTAGAAGATATAGACCAAGATGACAGACATTTTGTATGTTTTGTTCATGTAGCTTAAACACAAATAACAATGACAAGCTTATTGAATATTTGTTAAATAAGTGAATAAAGATTCCCAAATATCCAAACTAAGTTCATTTATTGCTAGATGAATATTTTAAAGTTTATTTTATTGGTGCATTATAATTATACATAATATTAGAATTCATTGTACCACATTCATACATGCATGTAACATAATTTGATCACTCTCATTCCCCAGTACCTTCCCTTTCTTTCTTTCTTTCTTTCTTTCTTTCCCTAGATGTATATTTTTAAATGCCCTGTTCCTATTTCTTTTCTGTTAAGAAACTATTCAGTATGCTTTATCTTTTTGTCTGGCTTTTAATATTGTCCATTTTCCTAAGAAGGTCCTAAAAATATAAATTAATGCTGTGGATAAGATTGAGGATGCTGGAGCTTAACAGTCTAAATTTGATCATGGTTTCTTCCTTTACTAAGTGGAACTGTTAGATATTTAATTGTCCTGTGCCTTTTTGTCCAACATCTCTAAAATGGAATTAATGATCATTAGAATGGTGTTAATATGAAATGAGTTAGTGCATCTTAAGCATTCAAGCAATGCCTGCTATTTAATAAAAACCTTAATATGCATTAAAATTATTACGGATCAATCACCTTATTAGCCTGCACATTTCAAAATATTGTTTATACATAAATCCATGGTGTGATGGCTAATCTAGATTGTCAATTTGATTGGATTAATAGACGACCAGGATTAGGAGACTTCTGAATGTGTTGATGAGGGTGTTTCCAGAGATTATTGGCCTGTAGGATAGAAAACTGAGGGAGACTGCCTCATTGTTGATGGTACTGTCCAGTAGGTTGGGGGCCTGGATGGAACAAAAAGGTGGAAGATGGTGGAATCCATAGTAGGTGCAAACTCAGTTCTTCTTGATTGGGTGCTTTGATTGCCACTGTAATCACCTGAGAACATCAGACTCCAGTTCTTCACTCTTCCAAAGTACACTCTGACCAGAGACTCTTATGGAATTCCCAGGTGTTCAGACTAGGACCAGTGCTGCATTGTTGGTCTCTGTTTTTCTGAGGCTTCAGCTTCTTGGACTGAGCATCTACTAGTTCCTCCAGTTCCCCAGCCTGCAGATAGCCAATGTGGGACCTATCCCTTCCTTTTGATGCAATAAGCCAAATCCCCCTTAAAAAAAGAGAGAACCCTGACTAATACAAGGGGCATCCAAATATTTAAAACAGCATATCCCATTTTTAATATATCTTTTATTTGTTCTAATTAGTTATACGTGACAGAAGAATGCATTTTGACACATATATATGGAGTATAACTTCTCATTCGTCTTGTTATACATGATGTAGAGTTACACAGGTCATGTAATCATATATGCACATAGGGTAATAATGTCTGGTCCCAATGAAGTTTCAAAATATTAAACCAGTGATAATGTTTTCATTATTTGCACCCTCCCTTCTTTTATAAACACTGATGTCTCCTTGACCAAATCCCTAAGTTCCAAAGAATGCAATTTAGAAACTTATGATCCAAGGAACACTTGCTCTAAGTATTTGTTGATTGATGCAATCATGTCTAAAACCATTAGATTATAGATGTAGAAGGCATTTTAATAATTCATTACTTAATTTGTCTATGTCAAGTGAAAGTATTCTAACATTAGAATATTATGTTTTAAAAATTACTTAGCAAGGACAATTTAAGCCTTTTGGAAAATTAATTTTGATATCAGGAATAAGTTTTATTATTCCTTTCAGAATAAATGAGAATTTTGAAGTAGAAACCATATTTAAAGAATTATAGATTATTGTTATTATAAGTGTGACACAGAATAAATGGTTTGACTTTTGAGCATTTCTGGATGATGTAAAGTATTTATTAATTTTTTAACTGAGCCTTTGATATATAGAAGGCATTTTCTAAATAGTGAATATTATTTGCCTTTTTATCTTTAAATTTTAAATTTACTGAGACTTATAAACTTTAATACCCATATTTAGGAAAAAAAGATTTATTTCTACTCCTCATCTGTGATTTTTTTTTTTACAAAAAATTGTTTAATATCATTAAAAGAAAGGAATCATCTTTTATTATCAGCTTATTCTTAGAAACTATTTCCCAAATCAAGAAATGAACATCTGACTCATAAAGGGATGGAAGAGAACCCATTCATGAGTTATTTTAGACCCTTCATTTTACAAATGAGATAAATATGACTTCTTAGGTAAGCAACTTATCAAAGACAAATGGTTGCACATTGAATATTAAGAAGTATTAAGATTTTTTTGTTTCCAGTCCAATAACGTTTCCACTATGTGGCAAATTTATTGTATAGTCAAAAACATCAAAACATTTTTCCTGTTTCCTGAAAGGAACAGAATATCACATTTTGGAATTTAGCTATAAAGACAACATAAAAAAATTAAACTAAAAAATGAATACAGGTGGTGGCTAATTGTTAGTGGCCTAGACTAAAACAGAAACTATGCTTCTAATAAAATATATTTCACTGTGGTGTATTCACATAGAATAAATTCTGCTGTCATGTATACCTAAAAAGAACAAAGAAAAATATATTAAGAAAAAAAATATGAATAAGAAGAAATAGTGTGTTCTTGTGTTCATTTACTTTTCTGAATTTTGGTAAACAGAGGTACACTAAGTAGGATTCAGAAATATTAAAAGACCCATTTTTGTGAAGACTGTGGTTGTCTTTGATATCTTCTTTTACATCTTCCTATACCGTTATAGAGGCCTGTGTTCAGTCCTCTCTCTTCTATTCATACTGAAATTTACTTGGGTATTTTTAATGTTTCTCAGTAATATTCTGCAATTTTATACATAGAGGACTTCATATCACTCATTATGTTTATTCTGATGTATCTCAGCTTTTAAATGTTAAGAGAAACATTTTCTGAGTTCCATTTTCTTTTGGCCTATATAAAAACAACTTTTTTCATATTGTTACCTTGAATTTTTCAAGAGCCTTGTTCAATTATCTTAATTATTAGAATGTGACTTACTTGTTGTCTTTACTTCACATCTCATAATGATTAAAGGTTAGTTCTCTAAAGCAGTGTAGTACTTCAAAAACTCCATGCAAATAATAATGTTCCCTAATAATTCACATAGTAAAAATTAACAGTAAAAATGATAAACTTGTAATACAACAATCATTATGGGAAATTTTAAGCACAATTTTCTCAGTATAAAGAAAAAAATTAAAAGTCCAGATTTTTAACATAACAAACTTAATCAATTTTAAATATACAAAATAATCATTTTAACAATGATACAAATCATATTTTCTGTACATGAAGACCATATTCCAAAAATCATTATACAATTGTACTGAAAGCAACCCTTCAACATACTTCAGGTACTGAAATGAAAATGTGTTCTTGACTATTAAGACATTGAATTAGATATCAACAACAAAAATAACTGAAAAATCTTCCAATATTCAGGAATTTTACTTAAAATTCACAGAATAAAGAAGAAATTGCAGTGAACATAAAAACCACATACTTTTAGCTGTATCCTACAGTTTCTTATACATGAATATGCTATAACTCCCATCACATTACAATTACCAAACAAGTGCTCTAATAAAGTCTGTGTCTTATTTGTATGCTTACTTCTAAGTTCTGGCAAGGCCCGTGGATGTAGTTCACCAAGTGATAATTGAGTGTGCCAGGCAGAAATTTTAGATTTAAGCAACAGGATTTGACTTTGACTTATTTAAAAAGAAAATAAATATTATTACAGCAATAGAGTATATTTCACAGAATTGCTCAAGGGACAGAGAAACATGGGCCTAAACTACCAGCCAGTAACTATGACTAAACTTATTTTGTATCCTAATCTGGTGAAGATTATGACTGCCACTACTGCTGGATTACTTGATAATAGAATATAATGCTGAGCTCACAAATACAGGATATTAGGTGCTAATACTTCTGAACAATGGATGTTACTTCCACCACTGCTCTTTTGTATCAACAGAACAGATTCTACAATTTCTATTCATTTTTCCATCACTGGCAGTGTCTAATTCCAAATCTGGGGCACATGCATCCAATTTACAGAAGCCAGTACTTGTGCTACTGCCCTAGTTTCCATGGAGGCTGAAAAAAACAAGTATTGGAGATCTTTAGCTTCTATAGCTTCTAGAGTGATAGGCCAATTTATGTAAAACGGGAGATTTTTAAAACATGGGAATGATTTAAGATAAGGAGCAGAAAAAATGGCAACAATCTTTGGAGTTTACCTTTAGCATATCAGCACAGCTTTTTTTTTTTCTATTTCTATTTTTCTATTTTATTTTATTTATTTTTTTGCTTCTGGGGATTGAACCTAGAGGCACTTCACCCCTGAGCTACATCCCCTGTTCTTTTTAGTTTTTATTTTGAAACAGGTTCTAAGTTGCCCAGGCTGATCTCAAAATTGTGATCCTCTTGCCTCAGTTTCCCTAGTTGCTGATATTACAGGTGTGCACAACTGCCTTAAGATATATTTCTTCACTTGTTAAAGAAAAATGTGATCATTTGCAACTCTCCGTCCTAACTGAAAATGATGTATTTCCTTTATTAAAGGTAGAGCAGTTACTCACCTCTGCACCATTGGCATTTGGCTCAGATAATTGTTGTGAGGGGCTGTCATATGCATGCTAGGATGTTTAGCAGCATCCCTTTCATCTAACCACTAGATGTCAGTAGCATCTCTCCCTAAATTGTGACAATCCGAAATACTGCCCAAGATTGCCAAGTATCTTTGGGGGTGAAAAATGTCTCAGATTGAGAACAACTGCTTTTGTTGTAAAATAATGATCATTGTTTCCTGCATCCAACTGTGTGCTCAAGTTCTTTAGGCAAAATACACATCTCCTATATTTCTATCATATATCTCTTTTTGAGATTCTATAACCTATGAAAAAAATTTAAATTTTCACTGTCATTAATCTTTGTTATAAAATAGTGGGGGTTACTGAAGAAGAAAGGAGGAATATTCAGTAAAATACAGTTATCTCCAATTTACTATCAAGGAATCTATTTCTTACAATTACACATTATATGTCAACTCAAACTTCCAAATAATTTATGACTAAAGTGCAATAAAATAACTATATTGATACTTTTGATGAATAACTAACATTTTTCACAATGTGTGTGCATATTTGTTACTTCCTACAAATTTTATTAAGGATTTATCTTGAGACTGTTCTCACACAATGCTGTATTAACATTTTGCATTTTGAGGGTATAAATGTATTTTCCTATGCAAATAATGTATTAAAACTTTTGTGAGAGCATGTATAGTCTTATGAAATTTGAGCATAAAAATGAAAAGACATTCTTCTGAGAGAAGGGCAATATTTCATAGGGTATGCCAGAATAAACGGGTTATAGCACAATAAGAAAACATGCAAAGGTGTTGCATTCTTTGTTTCTGCAACTATTCACCTGGCTGTTTTAAAGTAGCACCTTAGTTGGTAAGGGTTCTTCACCCAGATGTTTAATCCAAACCTTCATCCCAGAAGGATTGGAGCTCTCATCAGGCTAAGTGCATAAAGTTTCTTTTTGTTTTATCATTGGACATATCATACTTAAGGGTTAATATTATAATGCTCTACAGAATACATTCCTTCTTGATGGAGTGTAAAGAGACATCCTTATGTGTATCTCACTTTATGGTTGGCAGCTCAGATCAACTGATCAGTTAGTGTTCCAGAGTCACAGTTTTGGTATTTGTTGGAGCTTGGTAGCAATTCGAGAATTGTTTCTTTTTGAGAAAGCTTAAGGCTGTGTTCTAAAATTCCAAGCATTTCACCACAACTCTAATTTCAAGACTTTCTTCCAACTTCACATAGTTCTCTGTCACAGACATCTTAACACTATTGTGTTCATGATATCATAAGATCTAAGCACAGAGTCGCTTACACTGCTGTCTGGTCCTACTGCAGTCTTCTTTTGTTCAGAGCCCATCATCTCGTGAACATATTGAAGCAAACACACTGCATTATAGAATCTGCTGCCTCCAAATTCCTCCAGAGTGACACCTCTCTCTATCTCGGTGTAACCACTCGTTCTTAACTTTGCAGAGGATTTCCACAATTGTTAGTCCGCTCTCCATCACTATGAAAAAACAACTGATGTAATCAACTTAAAAGGAGGAAAGATTTAATTTGGCCCACAGTTTGGAGGTTTTATTTCATGGTTGCTTGGCTCCATTGGTTTTGGGCCCAAGATAAGGTAGCATATCATGGCAGGGAATGTATGGTGGAAAAAAGCAGCTTAGCTCATGGCGCCGAGGAAGCAAGGAGAGAGAGTGGAAAGACCTGGGGCCTCCATATCCCCTTCAAGGGCATGCTCCCAATGAGCTAACTTCTTTCTACTAGGCCCCAACTCCTAAAGGTACCACCGTATCCCAATAGTGCCACAGGCTGATCACCAAGTCTTTAGTATTTGAAACTTGGGAGACATTTAAAATACAAGCATAACAATAAATTCCCAGTCCACTTTGCTGAGTTGGGAAGTTTCTATATGATCTTACTATTTATCTCTAGTCTTCTGGTACATGCAGTTCTTTTCCAGATATTTAGTTTTGTTTATAGACTGTTTCTAGGTTCTCTGAGCAGGATGCCATCAAAACAGAAGATAAGCTATTGTCGAAAGAACCAAGGTCCCTTTGAGCTAAACTGTGACATAGATTGAGAAAGTTCGGATAAAAATGGTAAAATAATACTATTGCTGTGTGAGTTGCAAGTGTATCATTCTGATATTCTCAGCTTTTTAGTCTAAAGGAATAAAAGCATTACCTGATCAATAACTACAAAGTAGGTTCCTTAGAAACTCATTGATTTGTTTTATTGAAGAGATCATATGTTGAACAGCAGCCTTAGTTTCCTTTTACTTATTATAGCCCTGTGCCATACTTCTGAATATTCTGAATTCTGCATCAAACTGAAAAGTTAAAACAAAGAATATGATGGGAATCATTACGTCTGAATCTGTAAAGTTTTCAAAGGTGGAACAAATTACTGTGGTTCTCTCAGGGATTTAGTAAAGCTTTTGATATATGTTCTAATAGAGAGAGAAAGCTCCAAGAGCTTCTCACTGGCCCTTCCAAATAATAGATACTATTCCCTAGGACACACAGACAAGATAAGATGATACTTTGTGGTTGAGCCAACATCTTTAATGATATACTCAGAAACTAATAAAATATTCTTAGGGGTCCTACAAAAAAATTTTGGGGTCCTACAATGAGCTTTTCTTAATTTATCATCCCATCTTCAAAGGTCCCAAGCTAACCAGTGAGCTACGGTGGCAATCAAGGGATAAGGGACCAAGGCTGAAAAGGTGAGGATGAGAAGAATTGGCTTCCACTTTATGGGTAACTTCCTGCAAAGGAAAATTATGGTGAAGAAATTGTCTCAATATAATTTGGAAAATTCAGCTATTCCATATTAGAATTCACCATTATAACCTCTTCCCATGACAAAAAGGCCCAGCTCTTGTTTCAATCTGTGCTGTTTCAAGTTTTCAATTAAACTCTCATACTCTGGCAAACTTCAAAATAATTTTTGAGTGTTTTTTTTTTAATCTTAACCTCATGGAAGCTAGATTTAAGATATTTTCCACATCAGTAGAAAATGAAAGATATTTCAACTCTACCTTGAACTGAGAATTCAAGACAAGCATGACATTCTCCTTATATTCTCATATACCAATGCCTTTAGAAGAAACTATTCCACTCTACAGGTTTGGGATATTCATGAACTTCATACTTTATTATGGGAACTACTATTTGGCTTTCCTTAGTCAAATCGTTAATGCATATTCAATCAACAGCAAGATAATTTTAGGAATTATCTTAATTCTTATTCTGTGATACAGGATGCCAGAGTCTTATTCCTTATGACTAACTGGAGATTTACTACCTTTAATGCCAATTAGGCTAGATTATTAATATCATTTCCCCTATTTCTTCAGTGATCTGTAGTTTCTGATCTCTTACTTTTTTATTTAATTTATTTAATTTTGAATCATTTTACACAAATGGAGTACAGCTATTGTTTCGCTGGTTGTACACAAAGTAGAGTCACACCATCTGTGCATTCATACATGTACATAGGGCAATGATGTCTGTCTCATTCTGTTATTATTCTTACCCCCCACCCCGACCCCACCCCTCATTTCCCTCTATGCTATCTATCCTTCCTCCATTATTGCCTCCCTTCCAACCAGCATTATGCATCATCATTCACTTATCAGAGAGATCATTTGGCCTTTGGATTTTTGGGATTGACTAATCTCATTTAGCATGACAATCTCCAACATCATCCATTTACCTACAAATGCCATAATTTTATTCTTCTTTATGGCTGAGTAATATTCCATTGTGTATATATACCACAGTTTCTTTATCCATTCATCTATTGAAGGACATCTAGGTTGGTTCCACAATCTAGCTATTGTGAATTGAGCAGCTATGAACATTGATGTGGCTGCATCACTGTATTAATCTGATTTTAAGTCCTTTGGGTATAGGGCAAGGAGTGGGATAGCTGGGTCAAATGGTGGACCCATTCCTAGTTTTCTAGGGAATCTCCACACCGCTTTCCAGAGTGACTGCACCAACTTGCAATCCCACCAGCAATGTATGGGTGTATCCTTTCCCCACATCCTCGCCAACACCTCTTGCTGCCTGTATTCTTAATAAAAGACATTCTAATTGGGGTAAGATGGAATCTTAAGGTGGCTTTGATTTGCATTTCTCTTATAACTAGGGATGCTGAACATTTTTCATAAATCTGTTGATTGCTTGTAGATCTTCCTCTGTAAAGTGTCTGTTCATTTCCTTGGCCCATTTATTGATTGGGTTATTAGTATTCTTGGTGTAAAGATTTTTGAGTACTTGGTAGATTCTGGAGATTAGTGCTCTATCTGAAGTGTGTGTGGCAAAGATTTTCTCTCACTCTGAAGGCTCTCTCTTCACATTGCTGATTGTTTCCTTTGCTGAGAAAAAGATTTTTAGTTTGACTCTATCCCAATCATTGAGTCCTGCTGTTATTTCCTGTGCTTTGGGAGTCATGTTAAGGAAATCTGGTCCTAGGCCAACGTGATGAAGATTTGGACCTATTTTCTCTTCTGTTAGGTGCCTGGTCTCTGGTCTAATTCCTAGGTCCTTGATCCATTTTGAGTTGAGTTTTATACAGGGTGAGAGATATGGGTTTAGTTTCCTGTTGCTGCCAGTGGATTTCCAGTTTTCCCATCACCATTTGTTGAAGAGGCTGTCTTTTCTCCATTGTATGTTTTTGGCTCCTTTGTTAAGTATGAGACACCTGTATTGATGTGGGTTTGTCTCTGTGTCCTCTATTCTGTACCATTGATCTACCTGTCTATTTTGGTGCCAATACCATGCTGTTTTTGTCACTATTGCTCTGTAGTATAGTTGGAGGTCTGGTATTGTGAAACCCCCTGCTTTGATCTTCTTGCTATTAATTGCTTTTGCTATTCTGGGTCTCTTATTCCTCCAAATGAATTTCATGAATGCTTGCTCTATTTTTATGAGGCCCATCATTGGGATTTTAATTGGAATTGCATTGAATTTGTATAGCACTTTTGGTAGTATGGTCATTTTGACAATATTAATTCTTCCTATCCAAGAACATGGGAGATCTTTCCATCTTCTCAGATGCTCTTTAATTTCTTTCTTTAATGTTCTGTAGTCCTCATTGTAGAGGTCTTTCCCTTCTTTTGTTAGATTGATTCCCAAGCATTTTATTTTTCTTGAGGCTATTGTGAACTGTATAGTTTTCCTAATTTCTCTCTCAGAGGATGCATCACTTATGAATAAAACTGCATTAGATTTATGAGCATTAATTTTATATCCTGCTACTTTACTGAATTCATTTATGAATTCCAGAAGTTTTCTGGTGTAATTTTTAGAGTCTTATAAATAGAGAATCATGTCATCAGTAAATAGGGACAGTTTGGGCTCTTCTTTTCCTATTCTTATTCCTCTAATTTCTTTGGTCTGTCTAATTGCTCTGGCTAGAGGTTCAAGGACGATGTTGAATAGTAGTGGCAAAAAAGGGCATCCCTGCCTTTTTCCAGTTCTCAGGGGGAATGCTTTTGATTTTTCTCCATTTAGAATGATGTTAGCTGTGGGCTTAGCATAGATAACCTTTACAAGGTTAAGGAACGTTCCTACAATCCCTAATTTTTCTAGTGTTTTGAGCATGAAGGAGTGTTGTATTTTATCAAATGCTTTTTCTGCATCTATTGAAATGATCATGTGGTTCTTGACTTTAAGTCTGCTGATGTGGTGAATTACATTTATTGATTTCTGGATGTTGAACCAACCTTGCATCCCCAGGATGAAACCCACTTGATCATGGTACACTATCTTTTTAATATGCTTTTATATGCAATTTGCCAAATTTTGTTAAGAATTTGTGCATCTATGTTCATTAGGATATTGGTCTGAAATTTTCTTTCCTTGGTGCATCCTTCTCTGGTTTTGGTATCAGGGTGATATTAGCTTCATATAATGAGTTTGGAAGGGTTCCCTCCTCCTCAATTTCATGAAATACTTCGAGGAGTATTGGAATGAGCTCTTCTTTGAAGGTCTTGTAGAACTCGGCTGTGAATCCATCTGGTCCTGGACTTTTCTTTGTTGATAGGTTTTTGATGACTTCTTCTATTTCTGATCTCTTCTTATATCAATTTTTATGTCAGTCAGAGTAACCATGGATTATTCTATCTTAATTAAATAGTAAAGAAGTTTAATAAAAGTCTATTGGGTAGTTTATAGAATCTCTCAGAAGTTTGAGAAACAAGATTAGAATTCAGCAGCTTAAAATTATGCTTAGGAATCACACCATAGAATTGGCTCAGGAAACAACTACTGCCAGAGTCATTGGGTAAATACACTGCAGTTGAAGCTACAAATATCAATGGTAAGAGACACTAAATGCTATCATTTGAATCACTGATATGCTTCTTCTAGATGCTGAAAGTCACTTCTGCTGCTTATTGCCAGAATACATCTGGAACAGTATTTTGTTCTAATCCATTCTCCAGAGAGGACATAACTGATTGATGGAGCTTAGGTCATATGCTAGCCTATTTCTTTATGGGATGCTTAGAAACGCAGTAGTTGGTATTTTTAGTGTCTATAATGAGAGACAAGTACCACTTTATAAAGTGAGGATTTTTATAACTTATTTATGTATTCATATATTGTGTGATTGAAACATGGAGTAAGGCGTAGTCATTAGTTTATTAATCAATAAGTACTACATAAGACAAATTTTTATGTGTGTCTGTATTTGCATGTGCAAACGTATGAGCATGTATGTGGGTACCCTTGAATGTATGAGTGTGTAGGTGGGTAAATTTTTATAACTTTGTGATTTCTGACTTTAAATAATGTAAGCCTTTGTTTTTTACTGCTACTTTTCTGAATTCATAATGCAGATTCTTCTTGTTACAATGAAGAAAATGAAAGCATCTATTCTAAAGTAAATTAAATGAAATATAAATATGAAATTAACATCATCTATGAAGCTGGGATCTCAAAACCATGCTTCTTCTGGATCAGTGGTGTAGTCAGTGGTTGGCTTTATTTATTATTAATGGAAAGTATTTATTTAAGATGTTATTACAAATAAATATTTTAGAATACTTTTGGCTATTCTCAGCAGAATACAATACAATATAATGTGTAAGAAAGGATATTTTTTCTTTTCAATGTAACTTCTACTTGTGCATTTTTCACATATTATAATAATATATAGTTACTGTTAAGTGGAAAGATTGGATTAGAACAGTAAATTGTTATAGAGTTAGCAATAAGAAAAGCATCATTATTGTTATTTTGCACAATATTCAAATTTTGTATTCAAGGTACTTTTGAGGAACTTTTCATGTGACTAAAAAGTGAGTTTGTTTTTTAAAGAGCAAAGATATTAAAAATGGCAGTATTCCTTCAGAATCAAAGGAATGGGAAATCAAGTTATTTAAAAATATTATTATTATTATTATTATTATTATTATTATTATTTGGTACTGCGGATTTTACTCAGGGACACTTTACCATGAAGCCACATTTTAAAAAATTTATAGATAGGGTCTTGCTAAGTTTCTTAGAGCTTCACTAAACTACTGAGACTGGCCTTGAACTTGTGATTCTCCTACCTCAGCCTCCTGAGCTGCTGGGATGACAGGCATGTGCCACCATAACTGGCTAATAATAATTTTTGAGAATTTACTACATCTAGGTTTGACTTTTGCATAGTCTCCAGAAATTTTACTTTTATCATCTATATAATATATAATAAAACACTTAACTGAGTGTTTGAAAGCAGGTCAAATTTTAAAGGCAAGATCATATAAGATTAAAATTTTTCAGGTAACTTAAATAGGTCCAGGACAAAACTCAGTATTTAGAGAAATATAAAAATATCCAGCATCTCCACAGGTAAAATTAAAAATTTATGGCTTATGACCGAAGATTACCAAATATACTAAGAGACAGGAAAATAATAGCTATGATGAAAACAATCATTTGCTCAAAACATACCCAGAAGTGACACAGATGTTAGAATTAGAAGATATGGGAAATCAAAACAGATACCATAGTTGCACCCCATGTGTTCAAGAATTTAAGCATAAATATAGACGAGATTTAAAAAGGACCAAATTGAACTTCTGAGGGTGAAAGTTACAATGTCTAAGATTTTTTAAAAGTTGCCAGATGGAATTAATAGCAAATTAGACATGGCAGAAAAAAAATGATTAGTGTTTCTTGGTAAGGGATTATAGAAGTACAAACTCTTCAGTTCACTGTCACTCTCAGAGAGCTTCAAAGATGATTCAGTGTGATGGAACAGTAGCCCAGAGAATGATCACAGGACATCACTGATGGTAGTAGGTGAAGCAAGATATGTTTTCCATTTTCGAGGTGTTGTGATAAATAACACAAGAATGAAGATAAGTTACGAAGCCTCCCATCCTGACACCACAGAGAAAACCCATCCCATATTAGCAGAAGTCAGTGTTATCAGAAGGACAACACTAGAGTTGTACCTTAACCATCAATGGGCAGCCTATAGTTGTAGGAGTAGGGTTTTTGTTTTTTATTTCCCACACTTAGGTTCATAATCAAACAGTAAGTGCTTAGAGGAGAGTAAGTGTGAAGCTTTTGGTTTCTTGGGGGTTTTAGCTTAAACAGATGTCAAAAATAAAAATAATATAATGATAATAGTATATGAAATGTTGTGTATTTACTTAAATGAATTCTTTAAATTGTTTTTTTCTCAAACTACATAAAACTTGATCATTTAGTGGTATATTTTATAGGACACATAATCAGACAATAAACATAGCATTGTGACTATCTAAAATATTATTTTTATTGAGACATGGTATAACATGAGAGGATCTTGACCTATTTTGCATCCCATCATTTTATTTTAATAGAATATATAATTTAGGTGGAAAATATAGCCTTAGGAACTTTTTAAAAATTCATCTTTGCAAATTAATAACAATGGAGATGAAGCATTAAGAATTAGAGATTGTAGAGAGTTGATTTATTTGATACAATGAGTTCTTAAATTGTAATTCTGGTTAATAAACTAGCTTTAGACTTTGGAGAAAGATCTATAATTTCTTCTACTTGTTAGGGAACTACATTTTAGTTTCAGAACTACCATGAAAACTGTGCCTGAATGGCTTTACATTTCAGAAGTTAAGGCACAAGAGAAGTTAGATATCACAACTGTGAAAGTACATTCCCTCTATCCCAAAACATATTTTGAAAATTCTACTTCCCTCATTAAAGTACTACAATCCTATGCCATAACCTCCTAAAGAAAAAGTGTCACTGATTCAATTCTATTCCCTCTGTTTTATGTGTTAAACAAAATTTGCTTTCTCCTTTAACTCTTTTCTCCTATTCCATAACCCTTCTAACAGAGAGCCTTTGCTAATATGAAAAAAACAGAGAAAATTGCTATTATAATAGCATAAAATAGACACCCTCTATTGATGTTTGTAATAGACTTTTGGTTGTAGATATTTAACTAAAATCTGAAGAATTATTTCAGCAGAATCTTCAGGGTACCCAATTTCTCACCACAGTCTTCCGATCCTCATACCTAGATGGCTGAAAAGAAAGATGAATGGGCCCTATTGGCAGATAGTCAAAATGTTGGAAAGAGGGAAGAAGGCTAAAGAAATCAAGGTCATTGGAAGAAGAGGAAAGTTAGGGAGATCCTATAGGGATGTACATTAAAGATAAATCTTGTATGAACTTTAAATTGAAAAAAGGAAAGTTTGTGCCATCCATTACTCTTATGTGCGTTTTATTTATAGAGCTTTCTTCAAGTAACAGACACTCTTTCATGTTCTTCCAGACATTAAAGTCTGTGTTAAATATTTACATATTTGTGGGTTCGTCTCTGATCATTTTACTGTGACATGATATATGGTTGAGACTCCATCTAAGAATAACATGGAAATCAGCCAAGAATCACTCCACCATTCATCTGAACTACTTACTAGATTGTTATTGGGAAAAGGTAGTGCACATAGATTCTGCAGGCTGCTGTGATGAATTGTCTTTCAGTAGGAGTTTAACATGAGAAAAGAGTAATCTTGGCATGGAAACTCTGGCTGAGCATCAAGTTTGAGAACTCTTGGTTTAATCTGAATGCCTAAGGTTAATGCTTTTTTGGTGACATTACTAGTTTCTATAGGAAAGTTTCACCGAGGTATTATTGACCAAAGTATGAAGAGAGGGAAGAAGTTCAGGGAAGGTGATTTTGTGTATCTGCATCATCCAAAAATGGATTATGAAAGGAAAATTAGATTGTTTATAAAAAAGAGGGTGCCTGTATAATATGGCAGAATTGGTGGGGGTAACAGTTGACATAGTATTTACTTCTACCTGCATTTGAAATCTGACTTGAACCTATTGAAAAGACAAGCTATTAGATATCAGTGGACAGAACAGTGCATTGACTAGGGAGTCATGATATCTTGCCATTGACAAATAATTAGTGAAGAGTTAATTGAGAGCCATGGATAAGCAGAACAATGAAAGAAGTAAGAGAAATTGTTTAAAATATTTAGTTGACACTTTTTATTGTGACCGATTTAAGAGGTTTTCAATGATAAATTTAAATTTATTCCTTAAAAAATTAACTGGATGTGCTGGCGCAAGCCTGTAATCCCAATGACTTGAGAGGCAGAGGCTGGAGAATCACGAATTCAAAGCCAGCCTCAGTAACTTAGTAAGCACTTGTTTATAAATTAAATATATATATATATATATATATATATATATATATATATATGTCTGCAGATGTGGCTCAGTGGTGGGTTCAGTCTCTGATACCAAAATAAATAAATAAATAAATAAATAAATAAATAAATAAAATAAAGCATGTTTTAAGAAAGTAATCTTTCCCACTGATTTTGTCATGTAATCAAACATCAGAGTTACATTTGACTGTACTGTATGGAGAGTTTTGAATCTGTGAAATTTGAAGCTACCTAGTATTGAAATCAAAGTTTAAAAGATAGTTACTAGTTATAAGCACAAACATCTCCCCTCCATGAGCAGGCTGAGAGCTGTAGAAAAGGGAAGTTACACTGTAGAAACCTAGAGTGTGTAGATGTTTTCAGAATGATTGAGCCACCAGAGATTAATGGTTTATAGTAGAATACTTGGAAAACTTATGTCACAATATCCTAATATCAAAGTAGTATGCTTCTTCAATTATGGCATTTTAAAATGCTAAGAAAATTATAGAATATGTTTATGGTTGTGTATGCATTATAACACCTTGAAGAAACAAACCACTGTATTATTCACTAATTTACTGTATCTCAAAATCAGTATTTAGAGGCTGGTATAATAAAGATCTAGAGATGTGTGTGTGTGGAGGGGGTGAGTAGTTGTACTGAAATAACAACATTGGTCTGGAATTTTTAAGGTCTCAGAAAAAAGCAAGAAAAGTTTCTTTTCTAAGGGCTAGATCACCGTAAGGAAGTTAGCTTGAAAATGTATCAGTTTTGATATGAAACTTTTTGGTGAACTTGGTATCCCTGGTGAATAGATGCACCTTGCTGTTCATAAACAAAGGAAGTGATTATTAGCAAGGTGAATCATTACCCATCTTAAAAAGCCAAAGATGTTTGAAAATTTTAAGTGGTTTTGAAATTGATTATTCATCCAAGATTATTCTTGGAGTGGAATAAATAGATTGGCATCCAGCAACTTATTGATCTACTTTCTGTTGGGCTTTCCTAAACAGCAGAAAATAGAAATTATTAAAAATGTCTAGATCCTCTTTCAGCTTGAGATTGATGTAGAGAAGTTTCCACAAACTTAGTGTATTCATGTGTGACTTGGAAGTTGAAAGTTAGGAAAGACGATTACCTTGGTACCTTAGTTATTGTGACCTGGCAGCATCTCTGTCTCCACAGAGACAAGATTTTTTTCTGTAGCAGCCACTCTGTGTACTTAGATCACTATCTCCTAGCTAAAATAGTGATTTTCTTTGGTGATATTACATAGAAGATGAATAATATACCTGTACATTTAATGAATAATGTTGCAAAAATGAATGGGACTGTCACACAGATCAATAAATGAAATGTGACCAAAAATCCAGAATTCTCTTTTCTGCCTTGCATCATCTCAAAATTCTCTCTTTACACAAATAATAACCTTTCGTTTTGTATTAATCTATTTTTTGCTTTTTTTTCCAGATTTAATACTTGTGTGTGTGCTCCTGCAATACCATTGATGAATATTTGTGTTTTTTACAATTTGCAGCTGTCATGAATATTACTGCTATGCATATCATTTTAGTATATGTATCTTGGTGCTTAGGAGAATACATTTCTCCAGGAAGTTGAATGCAGGGTCACAGAAAAGTTTGCAGAATGGAAAGAGTCATAGGGAAAATATATTCTTAACTTCTAGTTAATGACAAGGAATATCACAAGTGGTCAAATCAATTTACACTTCCAACAATAGTGGTTGAGTTTTTCATATTTGAATTACTTGCCAACATTAGTTATTATCACTTCTTTAAGATTCCCCATACAAGGGGCACATAGTTGCACTGAATTATGGTTTGAATTTAAGTTTTCATGATTACTCGAGAGGTTATGATCTTTAAATATAGTTATTGACTTTTGAGATTGGCTATTTTTCAAATAATTACCTATTTTTTCCCAATAGTTGTCTGTTTTTTTTTTCTCTTCATGATACATAAGATTTCTTATTATATTATTAATAGTGGTACTTTATTGGTTTTGTTATTGCAGTTATCTTTAAAAACACTGTGTCGTCTTCTGCTTGAATATGAAAGGGTGTCAAATCAGCCACTTTTAAGAAAGAAAGAGAAAGGAGTCAATAAATAGTAGCCATGGGGTAGAATTTCTCAGAAACAAAATAGTGCACAGGATATTTAGCACCCTCCAAGTAAAGTCTTGTGTCTAGTGCAGTGTTGTTCACTTCAAATCTCCTGGGAACAGTGTACCGTAGGTGGGGAAGGAAAGGATTAATGTTGCAGAGTGACAGTGACCAAATTATATTGTTATATTTTGTTTTTTATGAATACGTACCAAAAAATCCCATCATTATGTACAGCAATAATGCAGCGATAAAAAATGTGGAAAGAGCAAAAAAAAAATAAACATCAAAACAACAACAACAACAAAAAACACCTCTGTGTCTTGCCTTTTAGCTATCCTTAAGTTTTCTTTTGGTGGAAAATATTTTTAATTTAATATGTTACATACATCAATCTTTTGCTTTAAAGATTGGATTTTTTCTCTTAAAAATAGCTTTCTGCTGTGTAACATGAAGATATCCTCCCATATTGTCTTTTAAAAAATACTTGTGAATCTTTCACATTATGACATTCATCTACTGAGAAATAACTTTATTAATGGTATCAAGTAGGGGTCAAATTTTTATTTTTTTCTCATGGATACCCTATAACTAGAAACTTTTCAATAAAAATTTTATTTATATGCAGTGATAGCTCTGACATGAAATAGTTTACATGTGATTTGGTCCATTTTAAAAATTTCTATACTCTCCTTTTTTAAATATATGTTTTCATTGGCAAATAAAAATCGTATATATTTTTGTGTACAACATGGTATTTGGATATGTATGCATTATGAAACTATGCTCTTATTTTTGGTTCATTTTCTGTCTTTATATCAGTGTTGCACTACTTTAATTACTTTAGCTTTGTAAGAAATCTAAATACTTAATGAAAATAGACCTCTCACAATTTATCTTTCTCTTCAAGTGTGTGGTGGTTATTCTTGGTTTGTGATTCCATAAAAAAGTTTTTCAGGTCAAAACCAAAACTTTTGGGATTTTCATTGAGATTTTGTTTATTCTATAAAGTATTTATTTAGAAAATTAACATCTTTTCAATATTAAGGTATCTATTTTATAAACACAGAATATATATCTATTAATTTCTTCAAGGACTTTGAAAGAGTATTATAATATTGTCTGAAGAAACTTTGCATAACTGTTAGATTTATTAATACTTCAACTTTTTGGTGCCATCTGAAAAGATTTATTTCTTTCTAATTTCACTTTTCTGTTTGTTGCTGTTATATGAAAATACACTTTATTTTTATTGATTGTGTCTTATCCTCTCCAATCAATCGGCATTTTGGCTAACTTTCTGCACTGACTAGGATTTCTAGTATAGTGCTGAAATGGTGATAGAGGCATCTCTGTTTTAATCTTGAGATCAAAATGAAATATTCAACCATCTCAACATTAAATATGTTCGTATGAAGACAGCCTTTTTAGACTAAGAAAGTTTCTGTTTCCATTTTGCTGAGATTTGCCAAGGTTTTGTTGTTTTTGTTTTTAAAAATGAATGAGTGGAGCCGGGCGCGGTGGCGCACACCTGTAATCCCAGCACTTGGGAGGCTGAGGCAGGAAGATCACTAGTTCAAAGCCAGCCTCAGCGACTTAGCAAGGCCCTAAGCAACTCAGTGAGACCCTGTCTCTAAATAAAATACAAAATAGGGCTGGGGATGTGGCTCAGTGGTCGAGTGCCCCTGGGTTTACACCCCAGTCCCCCCCCCCCCAAAAAAAATGAATGAGTGGTTGAAATGATTAGCAGTTTTTATTTAATTTGTTTCTTGTAAGTTTACTTACCTAATTATAGAGTAAAATAACTTGGCATTCCTGGTACAAACTTTTTATATAATGCTGGGTTCAATTCAATTCTATTATTTTAATATTTATCATCTATTTTTCTTGACAATAATGGCTGTCGTTATCCTTTTTTATATTGTTCTTCCTTTCCTAAAATTAAGAAATAACAAAAAAAAAAAAAAAAAAAAAACCCAAATTTTATCCCTTCGTTTTTATATTTAGAAGAGTTTGTGTATAATTGGAATTATTTCTTCCTTTAATGATTAATAGAGTTTCACTGGTGAAACTCTATTAGATTTAAGCTTTAATACTACTTGAAAAGTATTGAGTATTGATTCGTCTTCGATAAGAATAAATGCATTTGTAACTTTTAATTTGTTTCCATGTATTTTGATGTTGTATTTCTCTAGGGTATGTGGATTTAAAAAATTTTTAAATGTATTTATAAACATGTTTTCCATTTGTTTTCAAAAAGTCTGTAATACATGTGTTTATAACCCTTTTTCATTACTGATGTTGGTTCCTTGTGCTTTCTGTTTCTTTTTCTTAGTATCTCAAATAGATTGTGATGTGTATTAGTCCTTTAAAAAGCCAAATATTGGCTTTGAAGTCTCTGTTGTTGATTATCTATGTCACAATTTCTGCTTTTTTGTTTCTGATTTACTTTTCTGACTTTATTTAGTTATGTTTTTCGAAGGTAATGCATTACATGTAATTTTACACAGTCTAACACTTTACTTCTATTTGAACAGCTCATCCTTTTACATTTAATGTAATTACTGATTTGTTTTGGTTTATATCTTCATTTATTTTTTCTTTCTATTTGTCTAGTCAGCACTCTCATATTTTATTTTCTTCCTTGTGTTTTTATTTGTATCAGTCCATTTTTACTGTATTGATTTTTAAAATTATAACTCCTGTTTTCATTGTTTAATGAAGAATTCAGAATAATTCATGCTAGAATTTATTAAGTATTTAGAACTGAAAAAGAAAAAAAAATTCTTGGAAATTTTCCAATAATATTTGTAATTTATATCTATAGCTATACCTGTGTATGCATCATTGAAAAGGAAACATTTTTAAAATGATGTGTTAATCTTGTAACACAGAATTAAATAAATTGGACAATGGGAGAAGAAGTAATTACCAAAACAAATAGGACAAACAGGAAATAAACAATATAGGGTCTTACAATTCCAGCTTGTAGACTAATTCATACTTTTTGGTTTAAAAACTTCATAAAAGGCAATGGTCAAGGCAATGTTGTGCTGATGTAAGGACAGATGTATAAACAAATGAAAGATAACTGAGAACCCAGAAGTAGAACATGTGTCTATAGTAGACTTGTTTTTGAAAAGGGTGTCATGACTACTCAATGGGTGGAAAGACTAATTTTTTTCAAAAACTAATGCTGGGACAACTGGATAGCCACATGCAAAGTGAGATGCTTTACCCTTATCTCACACCATAACCAATAATTAAATCAAAATGGACTAATGCCATAAATGTTGGAACTAAGGCAATGTGACTCTCAGAAAAAATAGAGGAGAAAATTTTCATGACTTTGGATTTGGCAAAGGATTCTCAGATATTTACCCCAAAGCAAAAGAAACAAAATAAAAGTAACTTCATCAGCATAAACTGTGCTTCAAAAGACACCACCAAGAAAGTAGAAAGACAACCCATAGAATGGAAAAAATAAATGCAAACCATGTATCTAATATGAGACTAGTATCAGAACATATATTAAAAAACTCTTAAAACTTAATAATAAAAATGACAAACCAATAAAATAGACAAAAATTTTAAAAAAACCTATTTCCCAGGGAAGACATAAAATTGGCATAAAACACTTGAAAAGATGTTTTCTTATATATCTCCCAGTTAAAGTTTTAAAGCATTAATGTACAGTGTGCTAAAAATTTGCTCAGTGAGTATTAGCTCTGAATTTTAAAATATTTTTGCAATTTCAGTACTTAGCAAAACATGTTTTGTGTACCTGGTGGATAATAATTCTCAAAAAATTTCAAAAGTATCAATCCACATTATGTTAACTAAATGTATAATTCTACTTTTACTATCCACATGAATTCAAATGGATGAAGCATGATAACATTAAGCTTTCTTAAAAGTAACATAGCATTTATATCTCAAACATTATACGTGTGTGTGTGTGTGTGTGTGTGTGTGTGTGTGTGTGTAGAGAGAGAGAGTTGGGGAAGTGGGAAAGAGACTGGCAAGTTCAAAATCTGCAGGGTTCCACAGGGCAGGCTGAAGACTGGAGACTCAAGGAAGAATGGATGTAACAATTTAGTCCAGGGGCATTTTTGCTGGCATAATGTCCTCTTTTTCAGGGGAGATCCTGATAGATTCTCTATTAAGGCCTTCAACTAATCATTCTCTATGAGGCCCATCCACATTATGGAGGGTAATTTACTCAATGTCTACTGATTTAATTGCTAATGTCATCTAAAAAATACTTTCATGGAAACACCTGAACAAATACCTGGTTGATGTGGCATAGACAAATTTATGATCACTAAGAGCAATTTAAAAGTAACCAAATAAATCTTCTGAAGAAGATATGAAGAATTTAAGAAACAATGGAAGTGCAAATATACTACTTAATATAATCATTTAAGATGGTCATACTAATTAGAACACTGTTGCCTTGGCACAACAAAGGTGTAGACAGACAACTAAACTATACAGAGCCCAGAAACATAGGTATATTAAAATAATTATTGTTATGATATTATATTTTTTTAAAAAAAGAATGAAGCATTTAATAAATGATGGTGAGTGCATGGGAAATCCGTATGGACAAAAAATGAATTTAGAACCCTACCTCAAAACAAACAGAAAATGAATCCCAATCACAAGAAAACTTTAATATGAAAGTGCAAACATTAATGTTTTAGAAAAACATATGAAAATAGCTTTATGACATCAGCTTAACAAAGGCTTTCTTAAACACAATATTCAAAATCTCAAACTACAATATAAAGAAAACTATCAACATATCAACAGATTAGAAAATATTAGTTTTTTTAAAAAAGGCTTTATAAGGGAGAAGTCAAATTGGGGAAGGAAAAATAAACAATAAATCTGAATGGCTAAGAAACTTATAGAAGAAAGGTGAATCTCTGTATCAGCAAAGAAATTCTGACCCACGTCCTAGGAGCTATATTCTTTGGTATATTTCTAAATTAATTATTATTATGTTAATTGTACATATTTATGGGGTACAATGTAATAATTCAATACATATATATATATATAATGTGCAATGATAGAATCAGAATGGGTAGCACTTCCTATTTTTAATTTTTTTCTTAATTTTTAGGGTAGCATTGTTTATAATAGAATGTGGACATTATATAAATGTCCATCTTAAAGCAAGTTGAGAAATAAATTATGCTATACTTTCAAAAAGTATAAATAACTAAATTTAGTTAAGTGTTTCTGTGTCTGTGAACATGGTTTGATGATAATAACCAAATGAATTTCAAAATAAATCATAAAACCAGCATACAGGCTTAAAATATGTGAACTAAGAGTGTATGTGTGTGTATGTGTGTGTGTGTGGGTGTGAATGGTATTTAAGTATATGAGTGGGTTATGTATGCACAGAGGATTCACATAATTTTAGGATAATGGTCTCTTCAGTAGTGACATTCGGGAATTAAATCTCTGGAAGGATGGTCTTCAAGTGAATTTTTTAAAGCAAACTTTGCATTTTAAGTAAACATTTTCTTGTCTGAATCCATTAAGATTTACTGCAAGTGAGACTTTCTAAAGTGTGTTTGATGGGATAGATGATTGTTCCCCTAAAGACATCAGTACTATTTGAGACTGAGGAAACTCCAGCACAAGGGTTTTGTTGACATATGAATCTATTTTCTTGAAGTACTAATTATTTGTGGTTGTGACAGGAAAATTTATCTAAGTGTTAATTTGTGTTTGTGTTCCCCATGACTGTACTACCACAATTTCAGGATGGTAGTCAATATTTGATCTTCATTACTTCGGGGGAGGTTTGTGTTAGGCTGAAAAGCTGAAGCTTCCTAGAATTAAAAGATTTTCCTGTATTTTATTTCAGAAAATTCAAATGCTTTAAAAGAATGATAGTAGGTTACCTAGAGAGAGGGGGTAAGAAGGAAAACAAACAAACAAAAAATGAGATCCGTAGAGATCTGCCAAAGGAGGAGGGACAGATGTCCTTGAGTCAGGAAAAAGGTTAGATATTTTCATATAGCAGACAACTTAGCAGCTCACTATGGCAATGCAAAGATATGATGTATTTCCAAAGGAAGAAGAAAGATTTAAGAAAGATTGGTTATGTAGAGTGTGAAGGTTGGACTCAAATACCAAATTTCCTGTGATCCAAGTTTATCAGTGAAGTAGTAGAGTCACCAGATTTGAAGTGACAGTGATTTGACATGACAGTCAACAGAGATCTGTCTTAAAGAACTAAGTGTAGGCCTGCCGTGGTGTGCAGTACCTGTAATCCTAGCTGCTTAGGAGGCTGAGGCAGGAGGATCACAAGTTCAAAGTCAGCCTCAGCAATTTTGCGAGGTCCTAAGAAATTTGGCAAGATGCTATCTCAAAATAAAAAAAATGGGCTGGGGCTGCAGATGTGGTTCAGTGGTTGAGCACCCCTGGGTTCAATCCCCAACCCCCCTTCCCAAATGAAAGAACTGAATGCAGAGCTTTTATCACATTGTTAAGGTTATTTTAGGCCTTCAGAATGCTCATGTGATCTGAAGAAAGAGACAGATTCTCAAATGATGACAAACCGTTGCGGAATGTATTCTTAGCCTGATGGATTGGGGGCTTCCATACAGTATTCTTTAATTTGATTTAAAATAAGTAACTAAATTAACCATTTTTTGTCCAAATGCATTCATCCAAATACTTAAGGTTCACTCAGTAAACTTACTGAGAGTATCAATGTGGCATTCTGGAATTACAGAGATCTAATGAAGGGAGGGATCTTAATGATAACTCAATCCCATCAACTATTTTGTGAATAAGGAATCTGGAATTCATCAAAAATGGATAACTTGTCCACTTTCAACATTCCAGTAAATAAGTAAGGTGAG
This sequence comes from Glaucomys volans, assembly GCA_020662805.1. Classification (NCBI taxonomy): domain Eukaryota; kingdom Metazoa; phylum Chordata; class Mammalia; order Rodentia; family Sciuridae; genus Glaucomys; species Glaucomys volans. The sequence goes on from JAJEJO010005694.1 coordinate 525,348, forward strand.
ATTCAAAGTGAGGTATTTTTGATTTCAGGTTCAGTTTATAATCCTTATATTATTATTTTTTAAAAATAGATGTGATTAAAAAGAGCATAGGGTTTCAAAAATACTGTCCTGGGGCAGTACTCTAACACAAAGATTTTATTTCTTTCATTGACTTAGGACTGTTAAAAACCATGCACACACACACACACACACACACACACACTCCCACACACATCACTATAAATTAAATAAAGAAAACAAAAGAAAAAAAGTAAATCATAACTTCTTGGAGTTCCACTGATATTTTCCTGTGTACTTCAGGGATCTAATATATTTAAGATTATACATACAAGTTCATTGGATTAGACAAAGGGAAATGAAGGGAAGGGAAGGGGGATGGGAATAAGAAAGACAATAGAATGAATTATAAATTGGACATAACTTTTCTATGTTCATATATGAATATAACACCAGTAAAACTCCACTTCATGCCCAGCCACAAGAATGGGATCCTAATTAGAATAAGTTATACTCCATGTATGTATAATCTGTCAAAATACACTCTACTTTCATGTATATATATAAAAATAACAAATTTTAAAAAGATTGTACATATTTCAAACAAATTATGTGAATGAGTTTCTGGGAATCAGTTTTTCATTTGGTAGTTAATCCAGTTCTACTTTTATCACCTTAATCTAAGCCATTGTGGTAATTTACTGGAACTATTAAAATAGCCTTCTGTTTTCCTTTAATTCTTGCTAATTTTCCTATAGGAAATCCCCCACAGGTAATCTTAGAGGAAAAAACATAAATGAGACCATATACTTCCAGTGCTTAATTCTCCAATCTCAACACCCCTATTATAATTGAATGAAATCCAAATTTCTCACCATGGATTCCAACTTCTATATGACCTAGCATATCCCCACTATTTCACTAATTACACAACTCTCCTATTTACTCAACTCTAGCAACATTGATTTTTCTGTCAACTCCTGGAGCATGAATATTCTAACCCCATTCCCATCGTAGGACCTATGCAGTTGCTATTTACCCTGCCTGGGTGTTTCTTCATGTAGATTTCTCTATAACTGGCTTCTACTTATTCAGTTTCAGCTCAGATGCATTCCTGGGAGAGCTCTTTCTTGATCATGTCTTCTGTAATATAACTATTTCATTCTGATCCATGCTATTCTGTAATGCATAATATGTTTTATTAATTTATGGCTTTTATCTGTGCATTTACATTTTGTTTGTTTTACTCCTTTATTCTCCCTTTATCCAAATTGGACAATACATATTAAATTCCACGAAATCAAGAATCTTGTCTATATTGTTCATTGCTCTATTCGTAATACCCCCAAAAGCTATTATGCCTGCTTATTTGTGCACTGTGCAAATTAAAGGTCACCATTAATGTAGATGATGACTTTGAAAGTGACCATGGACCTTGGATATGACTTGTATAAATGCTCACTTATTTTTTGAGTGCTTAGAACAATGCTTGACACATAGCAATTACTTAAGGAAACATTTCTAAATGCTTTAGTTCATGCCAGTGGTCTGCGCTAGAGCAGATGATGCAGATTCAGGGTAAGGGAAACTGCTTCTGTCAGCTACTTCTCTCTCTCCATCTCTCTTTTTTTTTCCTGCAGTATAAATACTTCCCAGAAGAACTTTACATGGCAGGAATTATTTTCCTAAAGCAAAACAAGAATTTGCATATTTTTTAGTAAGATTAGCTCCATCCTTGTCACAAAAGAAAACTAACAAAATTTCTGTTTTTCCAGGTGCACTCACAGATCTCAGAGCACACGCTGGCCCTTTATGAATTCCATTTTCTTAGAGAGACTTCCCTTAAGGTTTATTTTAACCAGCTTTTGCCCATATGAATGTGGGCTGAATAGCAAGGAAGGTCAGCATCCTCAGCATCAAATAGCTAGGTACAAGCACCAGGCACTGGCACTATGTATAACCACAATGATCTCACAACAGGAAATGCATTTCTTTTTCCATGGGGCTTTCTAAACTGGTGATTTGCAGCTCTGTTGGAAATATCATTCTTCTCGCAATGGGTTAACAACTACATTGCTAACATATAATAGAAAGGTTTTAAAGGTCATGGTAGATTACTTTTCTGTCAAACAGACTCAACTACGGATGAAGAATCAAAACAACTGTCTTTTATTCTCATATAGGGGCCAATGATCTGACTCTGGCCATGTCCAGTCTCATTTTAGAAATCTATCTTTTTCCCCTCTGGTTCATTTAATCCATCTCTCACATTATATTTTCCCCTGGTTCTACTTTACATTGCTTGTTTTCTTTTCCATCTTTCCTTATTTCCTTTTATGAGAATTTGGTTGTACTAAGACATTCAATGAACTTGAAAATGCAGAGTTTCGACATAAACATAAAACCATTACTCCCAGATCAAATCTTGCTGACATTTTTTTTCATTCTGAAGAGGGGAAATTTGATATGAATATTTGTCTTTCTGAAGCACCACTATTATTGATCTGAGTTGCGAAATATAGGAAGTGAATGTAACTTTCTTTGGAAACAAGGCTGCCTTCTTATATATTTCTTTATTGTAATTTTACCATACCATTCCCTACAGAGAAGATGATAGTTTATAGGAATGCTATCTCCATGGTGTCTGAAACTTGTGTTGGAGCTCTTCCAAAGGAGGTGGGAAGGTAGATGATTTCATTGTAATATGTGATTCAAATATGCATGATTGGCAAATTTTCCCTCTAGAGTTATTTCAAGGATGAGAAGAGGTGCAAACAAACTGTCATAGAGATTTTACCAAGTGGAAATCCAGATAGCATCTGCTCTGTAGACAAATGCTGGGTAGAGTGGTCATTATATTCTGGAAAATGTGGAATTTTATAACCCATCTTCTAAAAAGATAGGACAATATCCTGCTGCTTCAAATGTAGCTTCATGAAACAGAAACTGAAAATTAATTATATGCATTTGATGAAATGGTATTTTTCCAACAAGTTTTTACAAACATTTTTAGGCATGCACTAAGGTTGAAAAAACTTGATAGTGAGCACTTACATATCAATCACTTACATGCTACTAGTAACATCTTCCTGTATTTATTACATATTTACCCATCTTTCTCTCTACCCTTCATCAATCCATCTTACGTTTCATTTCAAACTAAATTCAGATATTAGTAGACATCCCCCAAATACTTCTGCATTGTTTAGTTATTTTTTTTAATATCCCAGATATGAGCTTTATGCTAAATATGTGTTTCATGAACATTTTTTCTAGCCTGTTTTACCTATTTTTAATGATACCATTGAAAAAGCAGAAATTTTAAATTTTGATGAAATTTAATTTATTAATTATTCTTTTATGGCTATTCAAATGCTAATTTAATTAGAAATTGAAAAATGGGTCATATGGGCATGTGATTTTTCATATCATAAGGAATTTGGTAACTGGTAGTGAACATTTTGATTTGTGCTATTACTGCATGTATGAATTAATTCAAGATGTAATATACTTTTGGAGAGACATACAGAAGATTTAAATCATGATATTTTGCAGTTTACTCACCTTCTCCACTTTCAATTTTCTGAAAAACAGATGTATTTACGTTCTTAAATAGCAGTGTCTTGGTAGTATGTATGGATAGGAGGAAGGTTTATACAAAGAATATCCCAGACTATTCTTTATGCACAAGGATGGAAGAAGATAGATGGGGAAGCACACAGAAAGGATGAGGACATGAAAGAAGAGTTAAAAGTAAGGAATAGCAAATAGCAGGAATGGGACTCAGGAAGAGAGACATATAAAGACAGTATTTGGGAAGACTAACTGTGTGCTGTGGAATGCCTCTGTCCATAACTCAAAATCGACATTGATCTTCAGGTGTTTCTGGAGTCTGGTTTTGTTTTGCATGCTTCATTTTACTGAGACAATACTATGTTTGACATACTGAATTTTCCTGGAATTTATTTCTGACTCTTTGGCATGCGTGTATCTCATTGACATATCTCTGGCAGTTCCTAATTGCTTCTCATAATGTTCATTCACCACAATATCATCAATATAATGGACAACCATATGTTTTTGTGACATCCAGATAATCAGTATTTGCATGGACTATGATGTTATAGAAATGAATAGAGTTGGCACAGCCCTTGAGTAAGCCAGAGAAAGTTTAAGTGTACTTCTGTCTCTGTCAGATGAAAGTGAGCCAACTGCTGGGTGTGATGACACATGCCTATAATCTCAGTGGCTTGGGAGGCTGAGGCAAGAGGATTGCAAATTCAAAGCCAGACTCAGCAATTTAGTAAGGCCCTAAAAATCTCAGTGAGATTTGTAAACAAAATACAAAAAGGGCTGGGGATTGGCTCAGTGGTAAGCACCCCTGGGTTCAATCCCTGGTACCAAAAGAAAAAAGAACTAACTGCCTTTCATCATCCTTCCTGATTGATATGAAGACAAAAATGTGCTTTCCAGATCAAGAATCAGAGCTATTTATTTGGTCACTGAAAAAAATAAATCAAAACAAAACAAAAAGAAATCCACAAAGCTGAATAGTTTTGATTAGAATTATCACCTCATTATTTTATGATAATCACCAGTCATTGTCCACAATACATTTTTTTTCACAAGCCAAGCAAACTATTTCATGGGACAGACAACAGAGATTACCATTGGCATGGTTATTTTAGTCTCTGCCTACCCTTCCTTTTATGTGACCTTGATAGACATGTGTGATATATATGTATATAGGTGTGTCTGTTTATATGGGTAAATATAAATATGTATATGTATACACAAATATATACATTTGTATACACAGAAATGTATACACATACATACCTAAATTCTATATGTGGGTAGCTAGAAATAGTTTGGTTTCATATGTACGTACATGTGTGTATACATATACATATATGTAATTTATAATTTTGTAGGTAGTTAATAGCACTTTCCATTTGGCTCTTACTACCTTTTTAATGTATTAAAATATACATTACATAAGATGTGCCATGTAATCACTTTTAGATGTACAGTTCAATGGCAATAAGTATCTTCATATTGTTGTGAAATGATCCTTACAATGCATCACCAGAACTTTTTCATCTTTTTTTTCTTTTTTTTTTATTGTGGTGCTGGGGGTTGAACCCAGGGCCTGTGCATGTGAGGCAAGCACTCTACCAACTGAGTTATACTCCAACCCCTTAATCATCTTCTTAAACTGAAACTTCATATACTTTAAACAATATGACTTTTCTCTCCCTCCCCCAATTGCTGACAATCACCATTCTACTTTCTATCTTTAAGAATTCTAGGTACCTCATATAAGTGGACTCATTCAATATTTGTCCTCTTGTGTTCTATTTCATTTAACATAATATTTCCAAATCTCATCCATGTCATAGCATGTGTTAGAATTTCACACATTATGTTTATGTGCTCATCTGTTAATGGATGTTTGCAATATTTCCACCTTTTGGATACTGTGAAAAATGCTGCTATGAATGTGGATATGCAAATATGTTTGAGTCCCTGCTCTCAATGTTTTGGGTATATACCCTGAAAAGCAATTGCTGGATCATATGGTAATGCTATGTTTCCTTTTTTTGATGAACTGCCAGAATGCTTTCCACAGCAGCTGCACCATTTTACATTCCTGTCAGCAATGTGTAAGGGTTCCAATTTCTCCATATCCTCATCAACACTTGCTATTTTCATATTTTTAAAAAAAGTAATAGTGATGCTAATGAGTGTGAAGTGATGGCTCTTCCTATATAAAAGCTCTTGCTTTGGTTAAAGATTCTGCCATTTCGCAAGTACATGTATTCTAATTATACATTCATCTATGGGGAAGTAAATATTGTGTTGCTCACTAAACCCATAGAAACTATAGGGTGGTTAACTTGTGCCAAGATTTCAGTCATCACATGACCTCTATAAGCTTCACTGATACCTGAAAATCACAGTGGTATTTTGGATACTCAGGCATGTAAACTTAGCTTGATATTCTGTGAATTTTCCATTTTTGTGCTAAACAGTACCCCTAGAAAATTGTCCTAAGCCTTTTGGGGGAATATGTTGTGAAAAATTCACACTATACACTTCTTACAGTATTGTAGGAACCTTTCTGTAGGTGTTCTAGCCACCTGAGTTTTGGTTTTGGTCTGGGTAAGATCCATGATTTCCTGTCATGAAAAATCAATGCAGGGTTCAGCTCCTTGCACTTAGATTTTATTTTCATTTTTCTAGTTCAAGCATGCTCATCAATTTAATTCCTAGTGGAAATGCGGTTAACCACTGCTAGAAATATGTTTGGGTCAAATCACTGTCATTTCTCCCCTGCTGACCTTTATGATTGCACTCAACTTGTTTCTGATGTTAAATGTTGCTACTTAACTTTTGCTATTCAATCGCCTAATTCCTATTGAAATTAGGAGGCACATTTCAATAGTGGTATCCTTTATTGTCACCTTTAACCCACAGAAGACAGACACTGAAGAGATTTTTCAAGGATGTGTGTAATCTTCTCATGTAGGAATATCTTAATATCTTAAAGAAGAACATCATCTGGGTCCTCTCAAGGGGCATAACTATGGGATAATTGAATGAGTTTTATATAATTAATCTACTCCAACATTACCATATTTTAAATTCTTGGATTCCTTCCACTGTATTCTGTCAGATATGTTCTGGCATTTCACCCTTGAATATTGATGATTGTTGTATCCATATTTTATACAACGAAACAAGCCAACTATTAGAGCCAATTCCATCTGCTACAGCTAATACTTTAAATCCGAAATCTCATGCAAATTCTTCACAATAAACTCAGCCCATTTCAACTTTATATTCCATCTTCCTCTGTCTAACATTCATGAAATCTATGCTGCCTACACTCTAAAGTTTTCTGCAGATACAAATTATCAAATTATCAAGACAATGCATTTCTATTGTTGTATATGGTAACTCCAGTCAGTGTGGAGATTGTGCTCTCCTCTTGGAGCCTGCTGGAATCCGACTATTATTACAGGTTGAGAGGTAATGAGTGCTTTTGTGAGTGGGTCTTGAGACAAGTAGGAAATCCCTTGAAAATTCAGTTATGTGTTGTTTCATAACTGGGGTACTTTCTCATAAATGCATTGTTAGGAAATTTCATCATGTGAACATCATAATAGGTATTTACACAAACCTAGATGGTATATGTCAATCACTATTTTTCATAATAAAGTAAATAAGTTATATGAGGTTACTGCTTATGTAACACAGTGTACAGTTTCACAGTAAATGTTTTGCAATATAGAAACATCAAACTAAAAATGACAGTAGTGTAGTAAATATATAAGCCAGCAACAGAGTTGCTTATTATCAAGTATTATGCATTGTCCATAGTTACATATTCTATACTTTTACACAACTGGCAATACTTTTGTCTACAACAGCCTCATCACATACATGACAGTTATGTATTGCGATGATGTGACAATATGATGTCATAATGGCTATGATGTCAGAAAGTGGTAGGAATTTTTCAGCTTCATTATAGTTTTATGGGACCAATTGCATATGCAAAATCCATCATCAACATAAACATCAGTCTATCAGACATAACTATAATTCAGAAAAGGTCTTTAGAAGATATTAAGCAGAGGATGTTTAGTTTCCTTAGATTGGAGATTGAGAAGTTTTGCTTCCAGTAGCAAGGAAACTTCAGGAAGTTTGGGTTAAAAGTTTTCATACTAATTTGACTCTTCCTACCTATCCTTATCCTAAATCCTCAGTACCCAATTTTTCCTGATCAATGCTTGAATGTTAATCTGAGACTCAACACAGATGTGCATTGAACTTATATTTTAATTATTCAGTCCATAGAGTTAGATTTGAAACTGGATCCTCAGTCTTATCTATAGTTACAACACATGAGGAATGTTTAAGATCTCCACAGAGTCTACCTATGTATCTTCCCATGCACTGATCTGAGTTTAAACATTTATAATTTTCATGTGATAAGCTCTCTGCTATGATCAGAAGCAGTTAGTGCTTGTAGTTATTACTATTATAACGAACAAATGCTTCTATAACTTGCCCTACAAATGAAGTTTTCAACAGGCAATTTATCCTAAATAAACACTGGCAGTAATTTAAATCATCACATTGGGAACACTTGGAAGAAATGCATCACCTTTACTTTGGGAGTGAGGTTATTCTTACATTCAAGCTCAAAGAAATGAATAATCTAATTCCAGGATCCCACCTTAAGGGTCTGTTATCTGTGAGTACTCAGTGACACTTCATACAGTTAAGAAAGTCTGCTTCAGGAAGTTTAGAAGGTAGAATTTAATACAGTTTAAAGATCTTGTTTCAAAGGTTGTTCAAGCTAAGAAGTCAAAATGAGGAAAGGAGGTAATCTAGAGTTTGGGGAAAACTTCAGGAAGATTTGGGTTAAACGTTGGGTTCATATTAATTTGAGTCTTCCCACCTATCCTTATGCTAAGCAGAAGTGCATATTCCCTGAATAGAACTGGAATGGATGTAGAGGTTGCTGGTAGGTGCTAGGAACACAGAAAATCTCTAACAGGAATCAGATCCATGAAAGAGACATCTCAGTTGTAGATGCCATTCAAACAAGGACATCCAAGTCCTTCATTCCCTTCTTTCAATCTTTCACAAGTGCTTCCCTTTTCTCAAACATAATGAGAAGCTAGTTGTCAAGTATGATGGAAAATTCAGTTTCCATGAGTCTGTACTCTGTAATAAAAATTAGAGTAAGAAGTAATGGAGAAGTGTTTTCTAATACTATCTTTGCTTCCTTCCTTATTTTCTTGATTCCAGTGTTCATTATTTAAATACAATATTTGTACCCCAAACTCCCTTGCTCTAGTGTCTTTTCTTTCTAACCAAACCTAGATAACACCGACAAATGTTTTCTATTTTCTTGACCTCCAGGTTTCAAGGACTGAGATAATTACAGTCATATGCAACATAATAATGTTTCAATCAATGACTGACTCTATTGAACAGTGGTCCATAGAGTATAATGGAGTTGAAAAGATCCTATCAAGTACTGACATCGTAGCCATGGTGACATCATAGCAGATGCTGGTATAAACAAACCTACTGAACTGCCACTCATAAAAATATAACACATATACCTGTACAGCATACAACATCTGATAATGATAATAAATGAATATGTCAATGATTTATATATTTATTATCCTTTTAATTATTAGTTTAATTTTACTGAATATTTGTTTTAATATTCAAATGAAATTTAAATCAACAAGGAATTAAAATGCTAAAATTGACTGCAAACAAAAAAGTAAAGCTAATTGTATAGCAAATTATTATTATGATAACTGAAAACAAGAATTGATTTAAATGTGTTTTGAATACAGTCTCTCAGTGTACATCCTGATAGAGATAAATTCTAAATACTTACGCAGTGCAGAGAAATCTTGAACTACCCTTAGTAAGTCTGCTTATGGTGGTAATCATAAAGAAGCAATTTTAAATTATGTCATATATTATAGAATAAAACAAATGAGTAACTATAATGAGAGTGTTGGGAACCAGAAATCTTGCTTTAGGAGAAGAAAAATACAAATATGTAGTGGACGAAGGCAAAGAAGTACCCTGTGGTGTTGTGGTGTTGGAAAACAGTATGCCATTTTACACTATCAGCAGTCTCATGAGTCTCATATTTATGACATTTCTAGACTGCATCAAGAGGCCATGCCGAGTGATTGACCTATACCATCTTTGTTCGTGTAAATGTACTCTATGAAAATTTCTCAAGGACAAAAAGAGCACAATGACATGTTTCTTAGAACATATACACATTGTTAAGCAACACATGACTATACATAATAGCTCATAGTGTTTTCTCCATAGATACATGAGATACATGATCACTGACCACAAAGATCCTTCAATATTTACCGGTAATTATGCTGTATTAACGTAGACCACTCATTTTTCCACTCTTTACAAAATGTTTTCCTATTATTCTATACTATCCCTAACTGTTCATATCCCCACCATTTATTGTAGTATTGACAATAATCTCTAATTTACGGGAAAGAAAAATATTAGAGAGCAACTTTTCTGTTAATAAACATAATGCATCTAGTATATCTGCTACTTTTTCTATCTCCTTTGGTCATTTAACAGAACAGAAGGAAATTTCCATTCTTGCTTTGGATTATATTCCCTTCTATCTCAGCATGATCCTCATATAGTTTAATATCTTTTTTTTAATCTGGATCTTTCCCATTAACATTTAAACATTCTAGAAGTTTCTGTTATATTGGGGGAAATAATGTTAAAGAAGAGAAGAGCAAAATAAAAAAAAATGCAACTCCAAACTCACTATACCTCTACCCAGTTCCTGCTCAGATTATCAAGCTTCATGTCTCCTCTCTTCTGCAAAATCACAGTTCTAAAAATAATTCCTTAAAGATGTTTGTCTATATTTGGTGTTTTCACTTCATCACCTCCTCAGCCCACTCTCAATAGAATCCAGCCTTTATCACTGCAATAAAAATGTAAATAATTCCAAGTTCACAGATCCCATGGGCAGATTTTATCTTCTAGTCACTTTACTTGTCAGTAAGATATGCTTATTCTTTTGAATCTTGATTTTCCTCACCCCCTCATTCCCCTGGTTTTCTTCTTATCTCTGTGGCTGCTCTTTTTTCATCTTCTTTGCAAATGCATCTTCTCGTCATACATTAAGTATCAAAATTCTTCAAAATTCAATTCTAGTCACTATGTCCTCTCACTTTAAAAGTCAAAAGATGATTTCATAGAAACTCACTTTTAATTGCCATGTGCATCAGGAATCAGCATGCATGTATTTAAGGCTTAATCTGAATTACACATATTCAAATGACTATTTACCATCTCAGTCTATTTACTTTAGATATACATAGAACTCCCCATACTCATGGTCTCTCCAATCCATAATTTGTTCTCCATTTTTGTTTTTTCTTAGTTTATGGTAGCACCATTCATCCAGTTATATAACCCTTAACTTAAACCTTTCTCATCATCCACTATATGCTATCCATTAGGAACCTTACCTAATATACATCCTAGATACTTCTGTAACCTATTCTTTTTTCAATGGAACTAATTATTTCATTTGGTAAATTTATGCATGCATGTAAATTTTGCTCATTGTTTTGCTTGGTGCCTGTAACTTCTTTTTCAGTGAAACTTATGAAAAATTCTGTTCAACTTCCCTGTATTTTTTTCCTTCTAGTCCTCTATCCTCCTCTTTTCATTTCCAGAAAGTATCAGGACTGTCTAAAAATATTTGCCTTAGTAAATGTGATACTGGTAAGTACTAAGGTGTGAAGGAAGAAAGTACAAAGCAATTGGAAGGTGAAAGATATTTGGGTACAATAAGCAGTACCTGACACTATCCTACCACTATTCAGGGCACTGGGGCTGCACCAATTCATTAATGAGAAATAACAGAGAGGAGCTATAGGGAAGCCATGCAGTGGGCATGATACATCCATCTACATCCATCTCGTCAGATATTTCAGCGTTCTAGACACTGCACCAAAATATTTGACAATGAAATGGGAAGGTATCTGTGAGAAAAATTGTGTATTGCTCTTAGATCAGTGGGAGTTCCCAGGACTTTTATACAACTCTTGTTGTATAATATAATCCAAGTAAGGCTGAGGCTGACTTTTCCCCTGCTCAGTTATTTAAAAACCTAGATGCATTTAATCAAATTAACTATCATTGTAGTGGTAATACTTTGTATGGAATAGTTACAGCTGAGTCATGGCAGCTGGCACAAATATATGTCAAACATCTTGCCTGTATAATTTTCACTAACTGGTATAATGAACCCTCTGTTAAGAAAAAAAAAACCTGGCAAACAAAATGTTTGTATCCATTGATCCATATTGTTGATAAAAATCTTTGTGAGCTCTGACCTTTAATCTCTGAAAGAAAAAAAATGATCTGGAAATTTAGAGATGGATTTCTTTACCTAAAACAAAAGATTGTGGTACCTAGATTTTAGTACTTTTACATCATATGGTTTATATTTCCAATAATAGAACTAATTGCTTGTTTGTTCCTAATGAAGATATTAAAAGAAAAACAATAGCATAGATCTTCCATGATGAAAGAGCAATGAAGACTACTCCCTTTTCAAAGTGTGAGGATGGATTGGGGTGGGGAACCAGACTCAAAATAGTCTATGTGCCACAAAAAGTTAAATTCATCATTTTAAAAATATCTTGAACATTTTGAACCCAAATATTTTTGGAACTTTAAGTACAACATATATACATAATTTCCATACGTTTAAAATGAGCTGTTAATTTCTTATTTGAAACTTAAATTAAGTAAACATATATACATAATTTCCATACATTTAAAATGAGTTGTTAACTTCTTAAAACTTAAAAATGTTTTTTTTTTTTTTTTTTCTTTTTCCAAATTAAGGCATGCTAGTCAGACCTGAGATAGCCTCCAGAGGGCAACCACGTTTCATTGCTGCACATGAATGCATCAAAATTTCACAGTGCTGCTAACAAAAGCATGGACTAACTAAAGTTAGTTTGAAAAGATAGTAGTAATAGCTATTCCTCGAAAAAAACCAACATCATAGGAAGTCTAAATAGCTCTGTACATTTGAAGTGTCTATAAAGAGACCACCTGTAATTTGATGCTTTAGCAAATCAAGGGTCCTTGAATCTGAACAGACTTGGCTGAAGCTGCTAGATCAGACAAACTTGTCGTCAGTTGGTGCAGGTCCAATTTCTCTGCTCACTGAAGCCTACTTATCCTAAGCACCTTGTTTCAGTAAACAGAATTTGGATATTGAAGTTCAGCATACTAAAATTCAAAGGCATCTTTTCAATTGGTTGAAATATTACCTTATAAACAGAATTTCATCTGAAGAATGGAGTAAGTAGTATTTTCCTCAAGCCTTATAGTTGTTTCAGAATTAAACAATATATAAATCCAGTGATTTGCAAAGCAGGTAAATGTTATCTTTTGCATATTTTGTCCCTACTTTATTCTCCTTTATCTTGAGAAAGAGAAAAATAGAATCCAATAGTTATTCACTTCAATGTTCTAGTGGCATATTATTCCCTTATTCCTTGTCCCCAAGTATATTTTTAAAAAATCTCATAGAATTAAAAGTAATGAATAAGTTGAAATAATATTTCTTCATTCCCCAGACATGAATAGATCTAGTAAATATTGTTGGAGTTTTTAAGCCCTTGACTGGTTGATGGCAAGAACTGAGGTAGTATTTATAATTAGGAAATGCTTCCAATTAGCTTTCACCTTGTACTGATGGGTATCATTTCTACTTATTTCATCTTTATTAAAGCTATATCCATCAAAGAACAGTAGCTGAGTTTACCTTGTAATTATCCTTTTTCATTCTTCCTAATATATATTTAACCTATAGACAATTTCCTTTTATTAATTTTATACATTTTCTCAAGTATTGCTTCTTTGCTACTCCCTTAGATGATGCCCTTATAAGATAAACTTCTTACTGGTCTTTTTAATTTTAGTCACTAACCAAGATGGTTCTAATGCTCCCTTCGCCTTGACTAAACTTTAGATTGGCTTATTTCTGACTCCATACCTCTTCTCCCTGTAGGTAAAGCATTTAATTTAGATAACTTGTAAATTTCTTTTCTGCCCCTTTGAGATGTAAATATCCTCCGAGCCTTTTATCTCTTATAACCATGGGCTATCTTTCCCAATGATCTGAGAGCCATTCCTTTGAAATGTAATCTTCAACAATAGTACCCCTATTTTCCATTTTTTTGTGGGAAAATTGAGCCCAACTTAGATAAGTGCCAATTAGCAAAGAGAGAGAGCCTAATCACATAGATGTAAATCCCCTTAACATTCTCCAGTTCTTTTCCATTAGCTTTCTCTGGCACTGAAAATCCATCCAAACTTATGTTTCCTAAGAGTTGAGTTCAGTTTCTTTCTTTTTGCAATTGCCTTGACTCCTGTTGCAGCATTCTTGAATGAAGTCTTCTATGTCTATTTAATTCCACCTTGTGCAATTTTTCTTTGACATCACTCCTTCAAAACTCTAAACTGCCTAGTGCATTTGGATTAATCTTTCTAAACTTTTGAATCACTCTCTATTTCCTCAAAGGTGTTACATGAAGCTCACATTCAAACTCCCCCTTAATCTTACATCATCAAAATTCTTTCTCAAAATTCCACTTCCTATATTCCTTCCTCCAATAAAACTGACCCATTAATATATCCCTTAAATGAGATCTTTTCATCTATAACATTCCAAAATGTGTTGACATTTTGTTTTATCTGCTAATAGATTAAAAAAACAAATCACTTCAAGTACTTTGATAAATAAGTAATTTAATATAGGAAATTGGTAACATCTATGATTTAACTACTGAGAAGTTAACAACAAAAGACTAGCAAGAAAATAGTGCTGGGCGTGGTGGCGTATGCCTGTAATCCCAGCAGTTGGGAGGCTGAGTCAGGAGGATCGCGAGTTCAAAGCCAGCCTTAGCAATTTAGTGAGGCCCTAAGCAACTCAGTGAGACCCTGTCTCTAAATAAAATACAAGATAGGGCTGGGGATGTGGCTCAGTGGTCGAGTGCCCCTGGGTTCAATCCCCAGTACCAAAAAAAAGGGGGGGGGGCTGGGGATATAGCTCAGTTGGTAGAGTGCTTGCCTCGCAAGCACAAGGCCCTGGGTTCAATTCCCAGCACCAAAAAAAAAAAAAAAAAAAAAAAAAAAGAAGGAAAGAAAATAGTGATTAGCAGTAACAGAAATTTTTTTCTACCCATACTGGAAAGACAAAGTCAAGGAGAATGTTGTAAAGAGCCTGGTGCCAGATTATCTGATGAATGCTGGAACACACCAGCTCTGTCTCATAGGTGCTGGAGCCATGAATTTTGCATGGTAGCTGCTAGAGGAGCTACCCAAAGAAGAGATAGAATGGGAAAAAATCCCTTAGCTTTTTAACCTGCCACATCCAATCATTGTCTCTCATCAACTAGATCTGATGCAAAGTAAGATGCCTGTATGAGTCTACTATGTGATCCAAAACCCAGACAGGATGGAACAATAGATGAATCCAAGGAAGAGCAAGCCAGAACCAACATATTTGCTTGAGTGTTAGATAATAGCCTATTTTCAAGCTATAGTTTTCTCATTTATTTTCTTTGTAGGTCTTAAACAATTGCTTTATTCCCTAAGCTCAAATTTCTTCATCTCTCAAGTACATATAAGAATAGTTTCTAGTTCAATGGGTTGTTTCGAAGATTGAGTGAAATAAAAAGGCAAAGTACTTGTTATATAGAGCATGTTTCAAAAATTAACACTATCATCACAATTGCTTTTGTGTTATTATTATTAAATTTTCATCATGATAATCACCTCTGCCAAACAGAATCTTATTTCAAAATCCAGTTCAATGTCATCAGCTCCATTCAAATTTTGCTGATCATTTCTGCCAAAAGTGATTTATTCTTTCTCTAAATTCCTATAATATACACTATGTGATTTATTTATTTGGCATCTGTCTTTAGGTTTATTTGACTATATTCTTTCTCTTGTAACTAGAATATAAAGTTCCAAAACATAAGGAATATTGTTTATTTGTATATCTCCCATAGGAATTAGTATAATGCATTATCCAGACAATGTACATCATGAAAATATGTTGAATGAGTACATTAGTCACCAAGTCTATGATAACTGCACCATGATATGGACAAAGTTCATAACTACGATTGGGATATGCTATAAAATTCTAGGTATTAAAATATTTAGAAATTATGAATTTTCATATTGGCCCTTGGTTAAATAGATCCTGTAAAAATAATCTGGACAATTTTTAGCTTAAAGAGATTAATATATGGTTTGCCACTTGTTGCAATTTTATACATATTCAGAATTGCCTCTAGAATTTTCAATATCCTGGCATATGTAGCTACAGGAGGCTGGTTAACTGAATACAGACACCTGCTATTCCTGATATACCTATACTTGGAAGCAAAAAGATGATTATAGTAATAATAATGCCATGCATTTTTATAGTACCCTATCATTATTTCAGAAAATTCAACCTTCCTCATGCAGTCATATAATGTAGGCAGGGAATTCATATTATATACGCAATCCCTAAGGGCATTTTTATCACTTTAAATTTTACCAACCTTATTATTCATGGTAGATTAATAGAAACCTATGTGAGGGCATGGCCCTGAGATTGGCTTCTAGTAAGACACAGGCAAGTATTGGGAAAGATGACAGTAGACTTCATGAATGAAGGAATAGGGAATCTAAATTAGGGTTGTCACAGGAGGAAAAACCAAGATAGAAAAGAGGGAAATCACATTTTAGGAAAGGGAGACTGTAGTGAGATGGTGCAGAGGCATGTTTCCCTTTCTTCTCACATCTCTTTTCCTCTTCCTTTGGCTATTCCTACTAGCTTTTATTTTAATCAGTGCATAATAACTATAAGGAATAATGGAATTAATTGTGACATTTATAATACACATAATAATCAATTTCACTCCTGGGGATTGAGTGCTTACCCACTGAGCCACATCCCCAGCCCTTTTTATATTTTTCTTTTTAGAGACAGGGTCTCCGCTGAATCTCTTAGGGCCTCACTAAGTTGCTGAGGCTGGCTTTTTGGGATCCTCCTGCCTCAGCCTCCTGAGACACTGAGATTACAGGCCTGTGCCACCACTTCTGGCATTTTTTTTTTGTACCAGATATTGAACCCAGAGGTGCTTAACCACTGAGGCACATCCCCACCACATCCCCAGCCCTTTTTATTTTATTTTTTATTTTAAGACAGGACCTTGCATAGGGCCTTGCTAATTTGCTGAGGCTAGCCTTGAAATTAACATCCTCCAGCCTCAGCCACCTAAACTGCTGGGATTACAGGCATTCACCAACACTTGTGGCCCAGCTTCTTTTTTAAATCTCATTTCCCTAGGGATAGAAACTTTGAGTTGGGAGAGGAAAAGGGTAGCTCCAAAGATAGCACAGCTTTACTAGAATTCACTTCTGTCCTTAATTTACAACATTCTTACCTTCCTTATACTTCTACCCATCAGTCAGTAAAACACACACACACACACACACACACACACACACACACACACACGAACAACAAACCCAGAATTGAGTAGGTGGTGGAAAGGCAGGCAGGTGAATACTGAGGAGGAAGCTCTCAGTAGAAGAGAGAGTTAGTGGTCCAAAAGCCAGACTGAGGGGAAAAGATGAGTTTCTGTGACTACTCAAACAGATTAAAGATATGTCGTTAGAGAGAGTGTAAGTTAGGGATAGATTTACTTAACTTTTTGATGCCTCTATTAATTGAAAGTTCTCATGAAGATATCACTAAGACAAAATAAAAATTGGAACTGCAAGTGTGCAGGATTCACAGCAGCTAAATTCGGTAGAATGTGTTCAAACTTCACAGGTAAGTTTTATCATGTAAATTCTGGAAATGTATTACCCTGCTCTTGTCATTTCCTAGACTTTTAAATGACTATAACATCAATCTAGACTTAGCCAAGCTGTCATTCCTGGTTCTGGAATCCAATTCTCTGATTCTTATTCTAACCACTGCCCTGGTCCTCATTTTTCTAGGTAAGTTAAAAAAAAAATCTCAGTTTCTTTTACAATAATAAAAATAGGTTCACTATGGGCAAGAAAAATGATACAAAATCTTATGCATACATATGTCTCACTATATAGAATATAGAATATCTATATAGAATATAGATATATAGATAATTTTCTTACAATTACACCCAAATAAATCTCACTGGACAGTGAATCTGCCAAAAAGGAAATCAGTATTCTAGTCATCATTTTGAGGATACACTGGAACTGAGCTATAATAGTACTTCTTCTCCACCATTCATACCTTCGGTTCATGGTGTAAAGCTCAAACAGTAATAAACTACTTTCATCAAAGCTGCATGGAAGAAGCCAGAAGGACTTTTGTTATAAAGATTCACTATAGTATAGCACAATTTGAACAGATGGCAAGGATCAGCTTTACCACGTCTCCTTTCCTCTGATTGATTTCTCCTGCTTCATCCCTGTAAAAGGAACCAATCTTCATCCATACCCAGTAATGGTAAGTGATTTAAAGGTGTAGGTCACAGAGAGAGCCACTTTATCCTACACAGTAAAGCAATTTCTTTAACTGAATTTCAAACTTCACCAGTTACTTGCCTTTAAATTTTGTAAACACTGTATGTCAGGCACTGTGCTTAGTGCTTTCCAAATATTAATGGGATCCTTACAATAATCATGTGAAGCATGTGGAAATTAAAATGCAGATTTAGAAAGTGGTACAGCTGGAATTTATTCCCCGCATGTGCATTTAAACCTCATGCTTATGTTCTAAATTTTTTTCACCAGAACCCACCCCACATTATAAAACTATTGAACCAAATTTCAATGCAATATTAAATTTGGTAGATTTTAACTTATACTTTTTTGGCAGGGGGTTACTGAGGATTGAACTCAGGGGCACTTGGCCACTGAGTCACATCCCCAGATCTATTTTGTATTTTATTTAGAGACAGGGTCTCACTGAGTTGCTTAGCACCTTGCTTTTGCTGAGACTGGCTTTGAACTCGAGATTCTGCTGCCTCAGCCTCCTGAGCTGCTAGGATTATAGGTGTGCACCACTGCACCTGGCTTAGCTTGCTTATGTTTTTTAATACCATAACACACACACACACACACACACACACACACACACCAGTACAAAATGCCAGAATGCCTGTCATAGTGTTTAAGGGAACAATACAACCATAATGCAGAAATAGATGGAAGGAAGATTAATGTGTAATATAATTGCCATGAATTTTCACCCACAAGATTGAATTGTGCTAAGAGAAGAATTTTAAATAGAGCTATCACTTACCCATAGGCTCAGCCATGGAAATGTTATACCAGTTGACAGAGATAAGAACAGAGGTTAGGAAAACTAGCCAAAAATTTGGAGCTAGGAGAAATCAAAGTACCACCAGGATGGAGGAAATTCATAGATCAGAAATTAATAGAAGGAAACAAGAGGTAAAAGGTAAGCATAGTACAGCATGAGAGTAATAGCAATGTAAGATAATTCATGATGCACTGTGCAAATATATGCTATATTCTGAAGACACCCATTTCCATTGACTTCAACATGTGACGATCATATTCTTTGGGGATTGCTTTTCTGTTCTTGTAAATAATCACATAACTGTAGTTAGAAAGACTAAAATTTTGTTGAGTTTTCCTGGTGGAACCTGGATACATGGTCAATGGCCACTTTACAATGTAAACACATTTGGATTCAGTTTTCTCATCTGTAGCTGCTATAGTGATCAATTAATACATTTCAATTAAAATAAAGAGACTTTGAATTTTAAAAATAGACAAACAAAAATACTAGAGCTTCTCTTTCTTTAAAATGATAGAGTTACTGGGTGCTGTGGTACATGCCTATAATCCCAGTGGCTTGGGAGGCTGAGACAGGAGGATCAAGAGTTCAAATATAAAGCTGGCCTTAACCACTTAGCAAGGCCCTGAGCAACTCAGCAAGACCCTGTCTCTAAGAAAAATGTAAAAAGGGCTGGGAATGTGACTCAGGGGTTAAGCAGCCCTGGGTTAAATCCCCAGTAACAAGTAAAATAAAATAAAATAAAATAAAATAAAATAAAATAAAATAAAATAAAATATAAAATAAGTTCCATGATTCTTTGTACCATCTCTAGTTCTTCTGTTGAATTACAACAAGATTTGGGAGTATAGACAGCAAAGCCATTATCAGACTAATTATGCAAATGGTGATAAAATATATTGAAGGCAAAATAAGAGGGCAAAGCATCTGGGCGCATGACACTCATTTCTTGGATTGAAACCAGTAACTTGTCTCTTCATTAGCAGAAGGGCTAAGTAGTGGAAATGTGTCAGACAGAAAGTTATATTTGGGCTTCTGTACAGATGGACTCCCCTAGTTTGTGGTCTATTAGCTGTCATTTTGCCTCTTTTTCAAATACTTCTGTGCTTTATATGATTCTTATCTGAGGCTGGTGGTGGGAGTACAAAAATATTTAAGGAGGTAGTGGAGTCTTTGAATTATGCTGCAACTCTGGTATTGTATAACAAGTGGAATTACTGTGTATGGAATTATGGAGAGGGCTTATAAATCATTGTCACTATGTTGAAGTGGAGATTCTAGTTGTCCTAATTTTAGGAAGTATAACATATGCTTGTGATGGATTTGCATGTTAACTTGTACAGATGAGTGTTGAAGAAAATCACAGGTAGTAAAAATTAACTTTGGAAATTCCTTGAAGTATTCATGATTTTGTGTTTGCAACACTGAATAGCAGTTTCAATGCCAGAGCAAGAGAACCACTAAATGAGACTAAAAAACGTAGCTAGTCATGGGAATGTTTACAATCAAAGGTCTTGTTACTCAACCCATTCTGATTTTCCAAAAATTATCAAATGTGAGTTGTGAATGAGATTGAGTGGAAAATTAAAAAGCATTTCCACTTTATTTCAGGGGGGTCGTTATAGGGGATTGAACTCAGGGACACTCGACCACTGAGCCACATCCCCAGCCCTATTTTGTATTTTATTTAGAGACAGAGTCTCACTGATTTGCTTAGGGCCTCACTTTTTCTGAGGCTGCATTCGAACTCAGGATCCTCCTGCCTCAGCCTCCCAAGCTGCTGAGATTACACAGGCATGCACCACTACACTTGACTGTCTCTGCTTTTATCTAAAGTTTATTATTATGATTAAGCCTCTATATGCTTAAGTTAAATTACTAGATTCTTTGGTTTGAGAATTAAACATAACTATGAACACTCAAAACACAAAGTCTGACACACAATTTGTTCTCAGATATATTTTCTTCAAAATATATTTTGTTCAAAATATATTTGAATGTAAACCTTCCTTGATCAGATACAATATAATAGATTATTTGAAAAGTTGAAGAGTATGTCCACCCATCCATCTCCTGTATTCCAAGATACTCTGATTAAAGAGTTCTCACTCTCAAGCCTTTGATTATTGAACTTATGACCTTTTATAGAACAGCTTTTAATAATGTGAATCCATCATGAAGTGAAGAAATTTTTCAACCCCTACTTCAAATGGTCTATCTGGCTATTGAGGTTTAGAAGTGGCAGACGAAAGAACTGAAAATACGGAATCATGTACATAGAAGAGATAATTAAATGAAAGTTCATGAGATTTATATATGTGATTGTGCAGAAAGAGTTGAATGTAGAGTTAACTACAGTGTTTGGGGATTGTGTGAGAAGAAAAAAAATATAAAATAAACCAAAAATGGAATACCAGAAGAATTAAATGTTAAATAAACCAAGGAGACAAAATGTTTTTAAATGTGTGGTGGTAATTACACTGTTCACCTCATAATTCTGGCTATTTATCTTCTAAGCACATGGGAGATCTTATTTCTCAGATTAAAGTTTGTTGGGTCATGTAATATTGCCTTATAATGTGTGAATAGACTTGATATGTGTGAAGTCTATGCTGAAATAATTAATAACTGATGCAAGATATTTTGGAGTTCTTTTTCTGATTGGTTTACTAAGTGGTAATATTTTAAATGGTGGCTGTTTCTCTATCTTAGGTGTTCAAGTGTTGCTGATAAACAGTCCTCCTTGCCCAGTTCCCAACTAACCTGTAATGGTCTTATTTCATAAAAAAAAGTATATAGGATATTTATGACAGTAAAGTTTTGTAGTTAGTGGCAAGATTAATACAGCTTGGCTTATTTCTAGAGTAGCATATCCTAACTAAATCTCACTGATCAGAGAGTAGATAATGACACATTTAGTCAAAATACAATGTAGATGAAGAATGAGAAAAGGACATTGGCTTCATACATATAAGCATTTGCATATATATCTGAATATATATAAATAAGAGGACCACAGAAAAAAAGAATGAGAGAACTGTATCTTGTACATTTTTCTCGTACTATAAAAGAAACAAAGAAATAGCCTGGTTGTTGTGGAAGAAATGAATCTTGAAGTAATTCATGGACTTTTATCTGACATATTTGGACATAAAGAAAGGAGAAGTGTTAAGAGAGAATTAAAGGAAAGAGGAGGTGCAGTTAAAATTTGCATCTTTTTCTTTTTTTCCAAAGAATGAGACCAGTACATACCTGAAAGCCAAGACAAACTATCATAAAGGAGGGACAGATATGGAGTGGGAGAATGTGACAAAGTTCTAAGGATTCAGGATTGGATAGGACAGTGCAGAGATGGGTTATTAGGTCTATCTGGGAGCAGGGATACTCCTTTCTTTGAAAATGGAGGGAAAATGAGAGATGTAGAAGCAAGAATGTGTTCAATAGTAGCATTAAAATACATATTTTATCGGGAAACATCTTATATTTGAATACTTTTAAGTCCATGACATAAATGCTAATTAAAATAATTGTTCTGCCACAATGCAAACTGTGGACATTATCCCTTCCCTGCTCAATGTGCTCAGAGCCTCCCACACAGCAGTTCTCAACTTTTGAGGATATGTTTTGCTGAGGAATTTGCAAAGTGTTCCTCATATGCTGAGTTTTAAAACTCACAAAATTATATCCAGAGCAGCTAACAACCTTGAAAATAATAATTTGCCAGTAGTACAAAGTTTACTTAACAAATAGATTTTTATTATGACAGGAAGAATATGTGGGAGCAAAATTATACAGGAGAAGCACTTTAGTCTATCTAACGTCTTCATATGGAAATTAGACTACTGTGTCACTCAGAAATTATACATACATGCCAAGATCGATCTAAACCAGTGGTTCTCAAATCTTGGCAAGTATCATAATTACCTGGCAAGCTTGTTAAGATAGTAGTTGTTGTGGACCGCATTGAACTTTATTGACTCAAAACATTGAAATAGGAGCCTGACCTATTTTTTCTTTTAGGTAAGATCAGCAGATGACTTGATTCATTCCGAAGTTCTAATCTTACTGACCAGAACACTTCCTATTAAACTGATATCTCTTTAATTCCTCTAATGCAGTGGGAGCAGGGGTGACTGGTTCTGAGTAGTAGACTGTACTAGTTATGAGCAAACAAAGCCAGGAGCATAGACCACCGACTTAAAATCTGAGAAGGACCTTTTAAGTGTGATTTGTCAAATCTTCATGTTATTTTTGTGGAAACTGTGGATCGAATTGTCTATGAATACTTCTTAAGGTCACAAAGTGGTGTACAGCTAGGGATGTGGCTCAGTGGTAAAATGCTTGCCTGGCATGCATGAGGCCCTGGGTTCAAATCCCCCAGCACCAAAAAAATAAATAAAAAAATTTTAAGCTGGGCATGGTGGCGCACGCCTGTAATCCAAGCGATTTGGGAGGCTGAGTCAGGAGGATCGCAAGTTCAAAGCCAGCCTCAGCAACTTAGCGAGGCCCTAAGCAACTCATTGAGACCCTGTCTCTAAATAAAATACAAAATAGGGCTGGGGATGTGGCTCAGTGGCCGAGAGTGTCCCTGAGTTCAATCCCTGGTTCCAAAAAAAAAAAAAAACAAAAAAAAAAAAAAACAAAGTGGTGTACAGGGCTTGAGATAGGGATTTAGAATAAAGAGAGAGAGAGAGAGAGAGATACTGAGTCTGAAAGCAAACTTCTATGAATCACTGAGATGAAGCAAACCCTGGGTAACACTCATAACCCTTTAGCAAAGTACGCTTGGCTCTAAATTGCATGGCTCCACCCTGGCTCCACATCCAGTCTGGCTCTTAACTACTACTTTCCCTCTATAAATATTGGACCTTCAACCCATGGAGGGGCTTCTCATTCTTGAGATAGTCCACATCCTCCCTTGAATGTGTATCTACTTCCTAAATAAATCTCTGTCTATACCCCCTTTTTTTTTTTTTTTTTTTTTTTTTTGGTACCAGGGATTGAACATAGGGGAGCTTAATCACAGATCCACATCCTCAGCCCTTTTTTTGTATTTTTGTATTTAGAGACAGGGCATTTTTTTTTTTTTTTTTTGCAGTGCTGGGGATTTGTGTATGCAAGGCAAGCACTCTACCAACTGAACTACATCCCCAGCCCTAGAGACAGCTTCTTGATGAGTTGCTTAGGGTCTTGCTAAATTGCTGAGGCTGGCTTTGATTTCACAATCCTCCTGTCTCAGTCTCCTGAGCCACTGGGATTTCAGGTGTGCATGCCCAGCCATTGTCTAGACCTTTATTTGGTACAGACTGAAATTCTTTTTGTGCACATATGCCAAGAACCCTGCTGGTCCTGAGTTGAATTTCCCTTCCCTCTGGCAACTCCTTGGACTCTTCTCCGGAGACAGCTCTTCTCCCATGACAGGCTGACAACTAAATCTAGGATTTTAACTTGAACTTTTAGCTCTCATGTTTAACATTAATCATATCGTATGATTTTCTTCCACTAAAAGTATTCTATTGTAGTTCCGGAAAACATTATTTATTGTGTTTTTAGACACCCTGCTTTTTTCTAAAGTGTTCCATTTCATAAGGGGCAAGAAAAGCAGGCTGTGCTTTGTAGGTTAATTTCCTAGATTTTGTATTTTTGTTGGAGGAGCAAGTGACACACATACATGGAATGACTGGAAACACTACCCTCCCCAAAATGCATATTTGTTGTCTGCCCTCCCCTCCCATCCCACACTCTGTATATACAAGGTTCCCTAATTTCCTACAGAAGAAATTAATTTGAGTGTTTAAGTAATTTCTTTTAACTTTGATTCTTTAAAAAAATCAGAATATTGGAGGGAAGGGACTCATTATCTAAGCAATAGCTTCAGGAAATAAATGGGTTTTTGATTGTTTCTTTCTATGATTGGAAGACTTCAGGACAAAAATAACTGCTACAGACTTTGTGTTTAAGGCAAAGAAAATATTTTGGTACTATGATGTATTAAAGGTAAATGGAGAGGAAACTAACGATCAGCAAGTTTTTGAACTGTTTTTCCTTGGATTGGTCTGAATATACTTGCTGGACAATACTGAAGTTAAGGAGATGGGCTACCCATTGGTTGCTTTCCATCATTTTCATTAAGAAAGTTAATCCTTAAGTCAACAGGTTTATAAATCACTTTACATTTTGCATTTCCTCTATTTGAAATAGCCAGCATGATTTCCTTCCTTCTTTCTTATACCTTGTACTTCTATGACAACCCTAACAGAGGATGCATTCCAAATTTTGGTAAAGGGAAAAAAATGTTTTTGCTGATATTCCTGTCTGATTCATTGATTTTTGCAGTGAAGTATTTAATTCATTAAGATTATGTTTTAAATTTTTCATGGCCTATTATTCTATGAACAAAATTAAAATATAACCTATAGACCAGAAGAAAAAAAAATTAGGTAACAGTTTTAATAAAGCCTGCATATGAAGAAATACTTTAAAAAAATCCAAAAATACTGGCTGTCAAATTATATGAGCAAGTGATTCAGTGGAAAAACAAACATAATGTTCAATAATATGAAATTCAATTGAGTTATACAATCAATGTGGGTAAATTACATTAAAATATCAACATACTATTGTTCAATTTTCCATTATATTGACAAAAATTGAAAAGAATGACAACTCTCAGTCTTGGCAAAGATGTGAAAAAATATACATTCTCATGAACTATTTGAGGTCATGGGAATCAGCCAAATATCTAAGGGGTATTAATATCATGTAGAACAATTGTTTGTATCTTTGCTCCAAAAATGGTATTTCTAGAATTGTTCAAAATAAAAATTCCCACATATGTTCAAACCTAAACAGTTAAGTTCACTGTGGCATCCTTTTTAATAAAAAACAGTAAAATGTAATAAATACTCATAGGAAAAATTAACTAAATTTATGACACATCAATATTATAAGCAAATGTTTAAAAGAAAAAAAATTGTATACACTAGCATAGAGGTCTAAGACTCATGTAAAGTTAATAGAATACTAAGCATTTATGGATTTTGCTAATTTATATTGGGTCGATTATATTATTGTATTATATTATTTATATTGGGTCGATTATATTATTTTATGTTATAAAAAATGCATAAATAATAGAGTAACAATATAATGAATTCTGTCATGTATTGCCCAGGAGCTTGCTCAGAATTGAAGGATTTCCCCCACTTCCTTTTTTGAAAAGTTTGTTAGTCTTTTTTGAAATTTGCCTCTGGAAAGACAGTCCTGATTTTGTCAAGATAACAGGGTGTAAACAGGATGGCTGGTCACTATGAGGGTTGATAGGCTCAGGCCTCTTAGTGCATGAAGCACAATTTTGAAGATTTCTCCATGAGCTCCATGAAAGCCTTAGCTGAGACTGGGTTGCAACCCACATTTTCTCTCTGACTAATCCTATATTGTTTACTCCCTTTCACAAATGTTGATGATAAGCCTCTCACACAGCAATCTTTTCAAGGGTCTGCTTCCCAGAGAACCCAACTTGTAAACCTTAAAATTTATTAAAAATGTTCACCTGTATTGAGGTAATTTTTGGTGAGAGAAAGAGGGATTTTTGTTATTTCATTCCCATTTGACTTTGAGCTCTTATGTATTCATAAGAGGTATTTCATACTCTGGGTTCTGTCATACTCTTTAGGCATAACATACATTTTTTTCTAATTTAAAAAGTAAATGAGTACATGAAGTCTACTTCATTCACTGAAGATTTGATTTAAGTACGAACTCTTTATATTTTTACCCTGAATTTGGAAGTTCAGAGCTTCTTCAAGATTTTTGTAGGCTTTCAGGACTTTAAGTTCCCAACACTACCTTTCTGCTCACTCAAAGATTTAATCGCTGCTTGTTCCCTGACCACTGCTGACCCTCTTTCCACTCACATTAGTCCACATTTCATCTTCAGCAGACTCCTGTCCTCAAAGCAGAATCTACACAAGACTATGTGGAAAAGACTTTGTGACAATGGAGTGTGTAGATTAGCATGGAATAGTAATTCACTTATAATTAAGAGTGAGAAATCATTGTTCTCTATTTCTGCTGCCTGACATACCTCAATGGCCATATTTCTTCCTTTCACCTCCTCTCTTCTATTATTCTAAAGCTTCCCAATCCCTGTGAGTTTAACTAGGGCAAAATAGATTCTTAAAGAAATTTAGTTCTCAAATTCTACCCTGGACTAGTTTGTTGGGGTTTACATTTGCATAAAAATGAAGGTAGTTAAAGTGTACTTTAAACAAAAGGTCAATTGCCTCAGGATTCTTCTCTTAATGACACAGATAACTCACAGAAATATTGAAATTTCAATTTCCTTCTATTTTTCTCAGATCAAGTTTTTGGACAGTGTGATATAAATTATATAAGCACATTACTTTTTACAGATTTGTTAAGTGAAGTTGATACATTTCAATCTGTCCTTGACTTGAATTCAATAAATTACATATATAAACTTGTTTTCACACAAGTATGAAGTTTTGATTCCAGAGGTCTACTTCAGGTCTATATATTCCCAAACTTAGCTCTATTCTTAACATTTCTGAAAGGGCTACTGAACAAGGATGCCCCATGTATAGCCACCACAGCCTTGTGGCTTCTCCGCATTGGAATAAGTCTTTTATTCAGTGAGTTTCAGGGTTACCATCTAATTAAAACATCCTTAATTTCTCCATATTGTTCCTAGTAATTCCATTCCCTACACATCCTAATTTTGTTTGAAATCTCTACCAAAATAAATTGCATATAGTATGTTAGAAAGTGATAAAAATATGGTAAAAGAAAAAGAATATAAGAAGAGGATAGGTTTTGCTAATATAACCACACCAAAATCTTAATGTCTAATAAGAAAGATTTGATTTCTCACCCAGATCATCTGGAGTATGGTTAGTTCCTGTGGCAGTAGAGAGGCAATGTGGTAAGTTTTTGGATGCAAAAGGCTTTCAGTCAGAAGTGTTAAGTATTATTTATGTTCATACCTCATTAGCCAAAGTAAATTGTATGGATGAGCAGAACTTTGTAGTATGGGTTATCCTACCATGGTCCTGAATAGAGGAAGATTAGAATTTTTATTAACTGTTCTAATAACTTTCTGTAAGGTAAAGACCTGGAGTATGTGGAAAGAATATGTTGCAATTTAAATTAAGAGTGCAAGGATAGGTCTCATGGAGAAAATATTATTTGATCAAAGACATAACTTTGATGTTAAGGGTGTTGGCCACGGGCTACAACTGCGAGAGGACATGCCCTAGTTGTTTATTACATTATTTTTCAGGTACAGGAAACAGTCAATGTAAATTCATCAGTCAGTATTATGTCCAATGTGTGTGAGTAGCAGCAAAGCCAGTGTGACTGGAGTGGAGTGAGCAAGATAGAGAGCAGTGGGAGATCAGATCAGAAAGAAAAGAATAAGTAATAATATCTAGCTAGGGACCTGTAGGTTGTAATAAGGTTTCTGGAATATACTCCAAGTCAAGTGGATTAGTCAATGTGAGAGTTATTTCCCTGAAGTCTGCATGCCTTACCACTCTGTGAAAGTATTTTCCCCTTGACTTTTCCTTGATCACTCTGACAAATGTACCACCTTCCATCATCAACACACAATCTTCAAGTTTGTTTGGGACTTCTCTGCCGCTGAGTGCAAAAGCATCTCTGCTGTTAGGACACTGCAGACCCCACTCCCATTGCTTAATCTCAGGTGCCCTCCTGTCCTTCTCTTACTATCTGCCAAGTTGTTTACATTGTTATTTCCCCACAGTTTTCAAATCCTTTGGCTCAGTGATGCTGCCCCAAAATATCAGTTATGTTTGAACGACCTTTGGGCATTTTGGTATTTTTTTGTACCGCTTTCCTATGTTTTCCCAATGGGGACATGGTTCATATCACTAAAAGATACGTAGGAACTATGGCATTACAAGGATTCTGTAATCTCTTTTATTGGTGTGGGACACAGTGTAATGGATGCCAGTTGTGTTCAGAGTAAAAAAGTCTTTGCTCAACATAGGAAAGTCCCTTCTCTGAGGCAAGAGACCCTACTTTATGTTCACAGAGAGTCTTTTGATTGCCAGACCTGAAGCATACAGCTTCAAATAAAAACAGAAAGCCTTCTCAAGTAGTCTCAGGAGATAACATCAAATAATAAATCTAAGCACAGTGTCTGGAGGTAGAGAATATCTAGGTTCAAATCCTGGCTCTAGTACTTACTAGATTTGTGATCTTGGATTGTTTCTTCAGTTTCTTTACCTTTTAAAAATAAATAGGATCTATCTCTTATATAGTGCTGTCTGGCACATAGTAAGTGCTCCATAAAGTTAAGTTGTTTTTTTTATTATTCATCCTCGTTGGAAGTCAGAGCTCATGCACAGGCCCTAGGCTATCTCTGATTTAATGGAATGATCTGAAACCTTTTGGGCTCCCTTTGGTAATAAACTGTCTTTTGCTTTTCCCAGATTTATTTTATTCTGCTATTCCTCAGGGAGGAACCCCATAATAAATTGAGTGACAAGTGTAGATTTCTTGGCAACATCAGTTTTCTACTTAGGTTTGCTGACCAAAGCCTGAATGAAATGGTTGCCTCTGTCCTGTCCTCAAGACATTAGCCAGTGAGGTTCCTATTGAATAACAAGGAATGCTCAAGCTGCAGTGTGTCCACTGTGAAAGTCAAAGCTGTTCACCTGTCAATTACAATAGCAGCGAGCAGCCATCCTTTATATAATGATAACCGTCAATAAAAGGACAGAGAGCCACAAGACATAGGCTATTATGTTTTTATTTTTCCAGAACTCCTGTGACTGCTTATGTTGGTTCATTCGGGCATTTTGTTTAGAAGCATGGAATTCATTCACCTATTGGAGCAGTGAAAATTTCTAAATGATTGAAATAAAAAAAAAAATTGTTTTGGGAGTTAGCACATATTTTGGTTGTGTAATTACATCAGAGATGATGTCTCCTTTTTAGTATAATAGAATATAGCATATGAATTCAATACATATTCCCTAAATTAAATGCAAACAAAATTTGGTTAATTTTGTTAATAATTTTCAAATATTTCATGAACTAAACATTCCCTGCGATTGTGAAATTTGAGATGGGAATTATCATGCCACTTTCATGCTGCATGAGTCCAGAATGTGCCTGCCCATAATATGAAGGATTGTTGAGTTGAAAACAATTAAGAAAAAGCCCATACAGAAGAACTCTCTGCCCTTCCCTCTGCTAAAAGCTGGGCATAGATTTATAAAAAACAAAAGGTTCCCTGCTGCCCTCTCTACCAGGAGAGCACAGTTTAACCACTGAAGTTGGATTTAGACCCTCATCATCCTTAAGATGGTACTGAGGAATTTATTTTAACAGGCTTTACTAACTGACATTTATTTGCCCTTTGCTTGCCTGTGTATAGGCTCAATGTCCTTTTCTTAAATCACTTCTGTGAACCATGTTTTTTTTCGTGGTGCTGGGGATTGAACCCAGGGCCTTGTGCATGCAAGACAAACACTACCAACTGAGCTATATCCCCAACCCTTCTGCAAATTCTTCCCATTCTTTGTTGAAGATACTGTATAATCTGGAATTCAAAATCCCTTCTTTGATAACTACTCATTCTCTACATATCTCATGTATACATGAAATAAACATGTTCATAAAACTTCTGTTTGTATTTCTCTTGTTAATTTGTCTTTCCTAACAAATGTCCATTACAAATATAAATCTATGGAGGTAATTATATTTCTCCTGTAGTGTTCAGAGATTCAGTGGCTTCTTCCTGATGCCCACCATTTATAGTGTGGATTTTTGATTCTGGGTTTCAAGGATCTGATTGGTCTCCCTCCACACTATTGTTACAGCTCATCCTTTACACATTTTTTGCACTCTAATGAAATTGGAAAAGCCTAATTTTAGTGAGACATACTCTCTAATGTTTATATTCTATGTAACTATTAACTAATCACAATACATATAATCCTTTTCCACATCAAAATGTACCCAATATTCAAAGTCTACCTCAAAAAATATATTATCTTGCTAACAATGTCTTTTTAGAGATACCTTTGCAATTGATCTTTCTCTCCACAGAAGTCCAATAGGTTTCTGTCTGTAACTTTTATGGTGTGTATAGCACTCTTCTTTTGCCTTGATTATACATTTTTCTCTCAGCTACTTGGCTGCATGTGCCTATAAGGGAAACTTTTGGTGCTCTATCCAGACCCACATTTTTTTTTGGTACCAGAGATTGAACCCAGAGTGCTTAACCACTGAGCCATATCCCCTTTTTCATTTTTACTGTGAGG
Organism: Glaucomys volans; assembly: GCA_020662805.1. Lineage (NCBI taxonomy): Eukaryota > Metazoa > Chordata > Mammalia > Rodentia > Sciuridae > Glaucomys > Glaucomys volans. Next base: position 556,620 of record JAJEJO010005694.1, read on the forward strand.
CAGGGCCTCGCTAATTTGATGATGCTGCCCTCAAACTTGGAATCCTCCTGCCTTAGCCTCCCTGGATTATAGGTCACCTGGATTACAGGCAAATGCACCAGGTCCATTTTGTGTGGGGGTAGGGGGACATCTCCTTTCTTGACATGCAGCTCCTATAGCTCCTTGGGAAGAATGCTGCTGGAATATTTTTGTTTAGAGCGAAGAAAGTATTTGGTAAACTATTGCCCTTCAGCCCAACCTTTGATGACCAACAGATTTTTAGATTACAGAATCACAGCTTTGTTTACTGTGGGGAAGTTTTGGTGAACAATTCTGAGGTAAACTTACACTCTGGAGCTACTCTGTAATATTAGGCTCTGTCTACTTTGCTAAGATTTGGCTGAGATTGGATTCCTGTTGACTTCCTCCCTTTCCCCATTCTGTTTACCTTGCTACCTTTCCAGGTTCCCCTGTATAGCACATCCTTAAATTACCTGTGCAGTAATACCCATTTCAGGATCTCTTTCTGGGGAACTGAACCTAAGGCATAAGAATCTTATATTAAATGCTGTATCCTATTCATATTTTATACTCCCCAGAGTTCCCAATTGAGTACCCAGTATAGATAGATCTTCAAATGTCTGTAGAATAAATGAATATATCAATAGCAAATTATTCATTGATATTTCAGAGCAATGTCCAAATTGCTACCTTGCAGAGAAGAAAAGGAAACTTTTCTTCTACTATTAGTAGGCTACTACTGTTACCCTTTGTTATCGGTGCCGAGTCTTGTTCCTCAGGTGTTGAAAAATAAGGCCATAGAAGCAGACCGAGGCCAGTGCAGAGTGGAAAATAAAAGTTTTATTAAAGAAAAGTAAAAGCAGACTTCTCCAGGGTGGAAGAAGGGGACCCAAAGGCAGAATCCATGTGGCGAGTAAATCCCGTCCTTTTTATAAGTTTTACTCTCCTGTTCCCTTCCCCCTCATTTCCTTCCTCCCAGTCTAGGCCCAGTTTTTGCAAGTGAATTGCAAAAGCAGAGAAGCAGATGGGCAGGGAGAGGGCTGAAGCGACAGCAGGTAATGTCCCATCGGGTGTTAATTAGCAACTCTTTGCCTATGGTCCTCGATAAGGGCAGGTAAATCTGGTAATCAATGGGCTCCAGAGATCTCTGACATTCCATTCTCAAGGGCAGCCTCCAACTTCCAGAAGCAGGTGGTTTTCATGTCCTCCATTTTCTCGATTTGACCCGATTTCTTTTATTTCTACACTAACTGCCTATCCAGTTGTGGCTTCATTAACCTCTATCCTTACAAACTTTTCACCAAAGTTGTCAGCATGCTGAGAATATAGGTGATTACTATAGAATAATTATTCTGAGAATATAAGTGTAGTATCAGGAATGTATTGTTTATCCACACAATATATTTTAATTGTACAACTACTATTTGTCATTGAAGGGTTATGGAAAATAATATTCCTATAAAATAACTCCCCAAGAAAAATAAGGGACGGTGTGGCTTGAGAAGGGGGGAAAGGAGACTGATGAACCATTAAACCTCTCCCAGTGCATTCCTGATAACAATGGGCCCTTGGGAAAAGGGTGGATATGGAATGCTAGGCCCTAAACCTTGACCTTCCCAAGGTCAACCTAATCCTGAATGACATTGGGCAAGATTTGAACACTCATCCCTCAGCATCTAATTTTAACCTGTACAGCTGGTCCCTGATGGTCAAAACTGCACGTACACAATGATTACATCCTCCTCCTCCTACCCTATAAAATCAGGATCCCCCCTGTAACTGATGGCCATTTTCCATCCGGAAAGTGGACCCGAATGACCACCAACTCTGCGAAGGAATAAAGGCTTCTCTGAATCCGTCGAGGTCTGCCTCCCGTTTTTTCCTTTTTGTGCTTACAGTCATGATGTTTTAGAAGGACTTTCGATTAAGGTAATATATTTTGTTGACTTAAATTCACCCAAGTTTTCACTCAACAGTATTATAGTAACCAATGAAACTGAAGAGCTCACATTAGAGCTCTTTGTTGGTGTTGTCAAGCTTCCTCTTCAGTTAATAGTCTCTCATTCAATAGGGCTGAGTTATTGAACCAGGATAATAATTTTCTTACTACTGAATATTTTAAATACTTTTATTCTCAGAAAATGTGACCTCAATTACAAAAGCTCAAATGAGAAATGTAAACCAAAAACATGTTAAATGACGTAAATTGGGGTTATTGTCAGCTCCTGAAGTCCAGGTAACTTCCCCACACGGAAGCACAATGAGAATTATACAGGAGTTGGAGAAGAGGGGGAATGAGACCGATGCAGTTTTCTTCTTTGTAAAACTTGAGGTTGTGATGATTTTCTATGCCTCTTTCTCAAGATCATTTATTGATTCAGTCTCACAACTGCAAAAAAAAAGTTCTTTCCATAGTTCTTTTTGCAAACTTATAGATTGCCAACATTTTCAGGAAAGAAGGGAGTAGCAAAAAAAAAAAAGGTGAAGAAATAAGAGGAAAAACAGTGAGAGTCAAAGTTCAAATCAAGAGAGATTGGGGTCTAGTTAAATTGTTTTAACAAACAATACAATTTTTAAAAAAATTTCCATGGAAATTTGAATTTCCATTTCAAATTTTCCATGGAATAATTATTCCTCCATTTGCCAATACCAAAATATTAAGTAATCTCATAAACTATAAAATCTAATGAAAATCTAAAGTTGGAGGTCATGAATCTCTTGAATCAGTAACTTTAGAATATAAATCACAGATAACTAGTCACTCTATCACTTTCCTTATTCTCTTCTATGGAATCATTTTGTATTTCTATTTATGTTTGCGTTACGCTTCCCTAAATTGTCATAAAAAAATTTGGGTTCCATAATACCTTTCACATACTTAATCATTTTCACCTGTGATTTATTCTGAGAGTTAACCATGTCTGTTGACCAAATCTATTTTAATTTAACTTTATTGTTAAGATTGAGTTGAGGGCTGAGGATGTGACTCAGTGGTAGAGTGTTTGCCTAGCATGCATGAGGCTCTGGGTTCAAGCCTCAGCACCAAAAAAAGATTGAGTTAAGAAATAGTCTGATGATGAAATTATATCTCTCCTGAAAATAGATTTTAATATTGTCTGTCTTTATATTTCAACATTATTGGCTTTTTCCTTTTGTCTTTTGTATGGAGCCAAAGTGAGATTTGCTATCTGTACTGTATTCAGCAAACCATAATGAGGTTTAATCTTGGCTATTTGTACATTTTAACAAACAGTTAAATGAATCTATTTTGAAATCAGCAAAATAAGAGATTAAAGCAGAATGCAAGTAAAAGATGCAGAGAATGTTGCAAAATAACTTTTTTCAGAATGATAAATGCCTGTATATTAAAAAGGATTGGTAACAGTGCCATCCATTTTATTGGGCTAAATATCAGTTTGAATATATAAAAAGTTCTTAAATAATAATTCAAAGAATATATTTTAGACTACATATGTACAGTATTTAAAAGTTAATATGATTCTGAACTAACCATAACATTTTAATGCCTCACATGAAGCACTGTAGGCTGAGAACCAAGAGAAAAGTAAAAAATAAAATAAAATATGGTTTAATAATCCTACTCTCTTATGCATTTTGCAATAGAATCTTCACTTATTTATTTATTAGCAGTATCAATTTTAAATGTAAAGTAGCTAAGATTTCTGAAATATGGCTTCCTACCTCAGTATTCAAAGCCCAATATGTTTCTCAAGTCCCACGCTTTCCAAAAGTTGTGTCTCATTTTGCTAATTTCTTTCTGCTTACCTTTCAAATAGGACTATTCCAGCAATCTTACGTCAGAAACAGAGCACATGCCAGCACGGTGGCACACGCCTGTAATCCCAGCACTTGGGAGGCTGAGACAGGAGGATCGTGAGTTCAAAGCCAGCCTCAGCAACTTAGCGAGGCCCTAAGCAACTCACTGAGACCTTGTCTCTAAATAAAATACAAAATAGGGCTGGGGATGTGGCTCAGTGGTCGAGTGCCCCAGGGTTCAATCCCCAGTACCAAAAAAAAAAAGAAAAAGAAAAAGAAAAAAAGAAACAGCACAGCTAATGATATGATTGACTTATTGGCACTGCAGTCCATAATTTAGAAAATGAAAAAATTCTGTTACTTCAATAGAGCTTAAAAACTGGCTCTGTCTAGCTCGCGGTAAGCTGATTCTTGGAAAATATGCTAAATCTATTTCATTGTTTAGCAAAAACCATAAGGAGATCTGGTAATTTTATTAAAAGACTGATTCAAACAGTTGCTTGATATTCCTTGAAAATAACAGTCCTACTACTTACTTTTCACTTTTGAACTTCAGTTTGGTGATTTAAAAAAAAAATTTCTAGGGCAGGAGAACTGGAAATAAGATATGACCAGACTCTAGGAAGTATAGGAAAATTACTAGGAAGTTAATTTTAGCATTTTGTGAATGTGCACAAGATATAAAAATACTGACTTTCCTACCATATGTAGGGTTTACTTCCCAAAAACGCAATCCACATTTATATTTAATATTGTCTTTGAGATTTATTTTGGGTGCACTACATTTTATCCATTTTTCTTGTTGGACTCAGTTGTGGAAAAAGGAACATTTCTGTTACTGTTGTACATGTGTATTTGTGATTGACATTAAATTAATCTCCCAGCCTCTTTGTTTTATTTCTTCAATATCTCACTTGAAAAGGAAAATATAAGTACAAGGAGATTTCAACTCAAATAAATAACACCTGTCAATACATGTAATTATTTTAGGAACACACAATAGAAGTGATATTTCTTTAAGTTAGACTGGCTATATCATTTAAGCTTTTATATTTTCATTCAAAAATTTTAAACAAGTGCTGGAATTGGTGATTGTATTAGCATAGAACTTAGTGTTTTAATTTTTTTTTTTTGAGCTCCTTAAAGAGGTTTAAGAGTTTAAAGGAATTAAGAGCATCTACATCATTTTAGCATACAAATATGGCTAGAAAATCTGAAACTTCCTATGCTTCTCTGGTACTAAAAAAGTATACTCAGCTAGATACCAAAGTAAAGAGATTATTGGAAAAGTCTTTTGTCCACATACTGGAAAACCATTAGTGGTTGTGATGCTTGACTCTCCAATAACTTTGTTAGCTAATTAGGATAACACTATTTTCCTTGCCCAATCATGGTGTAGAAATGGATATACATCCAGTTCTGATGAATAAGACAAGAAATAAAATTGGGGAAACTTTAAAAGGAGACTTTCTCAATTCAAGAAAAAGTCATAAGAACAAAGAGATTGTCTTCTGGTGGCTGTCATGTCTGGATGTAATACTGGGAAATGCTGGATTCACCTTAACAACAGTCTGAGGATGAAGCAAAATCATGAAGAGTACAAAAGAGTCACTGAGAAGTGTTACTGCAAACCAGATGTACTCTGTCTACAATCTTTTTTTAAATTCTGGCACTTTTTTTTTATTTACTTATTAATTCATTGAACACAAATGGAGTACAGCTATTGTTTCACTGGTTGTACACAAAGTAGAGTCACACCATCTGTGCGTTCATGCATGTACACAGGGCAACGGTATCTGTCACACACTCTGTTATTAATTTTACCCCCCCCCCGCCCCCACCCCTCCCTTCCCTCTATGCTAGCTATCTTTCCTCCATTCTTTTGACATAAATACCTTACCAGTTTAATTGAAGACTTTTTATTTTCCCAGTAAAGAAATATCCAAATCAATTTGTTCACTTCCAAGTTTTTTGAGAATGCTGTTTATGTTACTATGATATATAAACAGAAGCTTTTTCATAAATCTCTTTGCAATTTGAATCTGTGATACCATTTTAAGGCAAATTTTTTGGGGGGAGGGGTAATCAGGGTTTGAACTCGGGGGCGTTTAACCACTGAACTACATCTGCAGCCCCTTTTAATTTTTATTTTGAGACAGGGTCTCCCTAAGTTGCTGAGGACCTTGCTAAGTTACTGAGGCTGGCTTGGAACTTGTGATCCTCCTGCTTCAGTCTCCTGAGTTGCTGGGATTATAGGTGTGTGCCACCACACTCGGCTTAAGGCAACTTTTAAAAAATTAATACAATATTTATTTTTTAGTATTTGGTATCATCATAGATTAAACAAAAATATCTTAGTTTATGTGTGAGCTAACCAAATAATTATGGACATAATTCCTTAACATAATCTTCTTATTTTGAAAGTATTTGTTTTGCTAAGGAAAAGCAGGTTTGGGGCAGCCAGTACTTTCCTGGCTTTATTGGAGGATTATTCAGCTTCTCTGGAGAACAGATGAAAATGAGATTGGGCAAACCAACCATTTATACTATCCATACCCTCCAAATGGCTAAAAATTGAGTGGGAATGTATGGCACAGATGCTAAAAAGAGCTGCTTTTCATGAGCAACTGGCTTAATATTTGATATGCACAAGGAAGAAACAAAATTAATGCAACCTGTGTTAATCAGTTTTGTGTTGCTGTGATCAAAATACCTGAAAAGAGCAACTTAGAGGTGGGAACATTTATTTTGGCCAACGGTTTCTGAGATTTAGTCCATAGTGTGCAAACTCCATTGTTCTGGACTTAAGGTAAGGCAGAACATCATGTGGTGGAGAGAAGCTGTTCAGGACATGACGACTGAGAATCAGAGAGAGAGGTGAAGGACTCACAGGAAAGATGACCCTTCCATGGCCTCCAGTCACCCAACTCCTCCAGTTATGCTCCATCTGCCTACAGTTACCAATCAATCAGTCCATTCAAACTAGGATGAACAGATTAGGTTACAGCTCACACATACCAATCATTTCACTTCTGACCAATCCTACATTAACATAGGAGCTTTTGGGGGGACACCTCATATACAAACCACAACACAATCCTTCCCTGAGTTGTGACTTTTACTCATCTACTGACTACCTCTATTTGTGGGTATGATGGGAGACAATCTGCGTATCTTCTTTTGTTCAGGAAAGATTCTATAATATCCTCTCCTTGTGACCACTGCACATGCATTTAGGCAGATGCATCTGCTACACATACTACAGGAGCACTCAATTTCTCTACTTCTTTGATCACAGTGCAGAGACCAAATTTGCAGTAATTCCATCTCTACTCAAAGCAAAGACTCAGAGGTACATGTGTAGGATGTGACCAAAACAGAGGGAAGAGACACAGAGAGCATGAATTTCAAGTTTGGATTTTCCACCACTGAGGCTACAGCAGGAAAAGCTATTATCATCTTCTCTATGTTTCGATTTCACCATGGAAGAGCATAAGTGTAAAAGTTTCAAGGAACATTCTATTCACTGCCATGTTGTAGGACAAGGATGAAAATATAGAATTCCCAAGGATCAGGGACCTGTCTTTTTCTGAAGGAAAAAAAATTTAAAAAACTAGATACAGTAAATTCCTTACATAGTTTATAAATATTCAGAGTATTTCAATTAATTCTAAAAGTATTTTAGTTTGGAATAAATGGTGGTGCCAAGAAAGATTATTTTTAAAAAGCCTATAATTTTCTTTGCAGAACCACATGTCTTACTCTATGGAATACTTTTTGGATTTGAAATAAAATTTACAGTGCGACAGACAAAACAGGGGCGAGCAATTTTTAGTAATAATTACCCTCAAGACAAATAAAATAAACCCAAAACATTTGTTCAGTTCCCCACTATGAAGTCATTTTTCTCACCCCAGTACATGTCAAATACCTGGCCAATTGGAGATAGAAATTATGCCTTTGGTAACCAGAAATCATCTGACTCTCAGAAATGAGATTTTTTAGCGTTCCCATTAGGATTTTGAGGTTGGCTTATTAAGACTAAATGGGCAACTGAACAAGATTACCTGTCCCTGACTGGAAGGAAAATAAAGTAAGATAAACTGGCTGGCTGTATTCGTTAGCTGACCTCCTAAAGTACCTTCTAAAATCTCTATCTGAGGACTTAACACCATGGGGAACTTGATCAGTTCATTTTATTGTTTAAGATTCATGGATGATTTACACTTTCACTTGGAAAATTGGTCCAGGAAAGCATTTAGTAAGTGTGTGGAATTAGGAAGATAATTCAGGGAAAGACGCTCTAAAATATTGCCCTTCTCTATCCTCCTCCTAATGCCCACTGACATTTCAAGCCAGCATTTAAAAAGTCTCCAGCCTGCAGATTAGTTGTATGTAAGTATAAAGGATGGCCAGGGTGGGGCGGGTGAATCTGATGGCTAGGTTATCTGATGACAGGTTATCAGGTGAATTTCTACATTTGATTCTTGGAGAACTTATGCCCTAGGATGAGGTCTTCTTTGTGAAATTAGAAACATTAGCAGATGTGACCTGAGGCAAACTATTAGCATGTTTCCTGGCTTCTTCATTTTATCTTTTTCCTTTCTTGAAAAACCTGCTTCCCTACAATATACCCAGGAACTTCTTATCCCTCTGGCCTTCATAACACAGATCAGAACCTGCTATGGAAAAGATCTTATAATTTTAGTGAACTTGTGCCTTAAGCTTCATTCCTAATTGTGGAATAAATTAGCCTATCAAAGGCATTTCAATCTCCACCTAGTAGAAAGGAAAATACTCTTTAATGGAAATTCAGAAATCACAGCATGTAGTCAGTAACTCTGCAGTTTTGCTGGGCCACTTTGCTCTATAGGGTTTTCCCTCTAATTTGCTGAGAAGGCTCAAGGGTGAACGTGGCATCAAATTTGCATAAGTGTGTGATCTGAAGTCTATGCTCAATTTCAGTGTGGTTGAGTTAGTTACTTCAGACTAACATTTCCATTGATCACTTATATGGAGGGCTCCAGTGGACTTTAGCAGGACTCACAGCATTTTATTGCCAATTGTCTGTGAACCAGTCTTAGAAGGTGGGAGTTATGAGGAACTCGGAAAGAATATCAGATTTGTGGATAGAGATCATGGCCACAAAGTGTTTACAAATGGAAAGATAAAACTAAAACATATGAATATAGCAACAGTAAAAATTCATGAAATAATCTGGAGAAAGTATGCTTTATCTTCACAGGAAAGGAAGTCACTATGGGTTGCTATAGTTAGGGAGCTATTCAGAGAAAATATGTGGTGGACTATGAAGAAAGTATGAATAGTCGTTTGAATTTAGATTGAAGGTGGTGGAGTGGAAGCCTTCTAGGTAAGGAGAATAAGAAAAAGTTGAAAGACTATGTATGCATTCATAGTTGGGCATTATTGGAAAGAGGGCACAGAGCGGGATGCAAAGAGATGTAAGATTGCATAGGCAGGAATAGGAAAAATTATGAATGTGTTGGAAGCTACATACAAGAATCTAGCTTAGATGTGGGAGTTAACAGATAATCAGTAGATTCTGTGGTAGCATGAGAGGATAATGAAATTTGGCAAAAGCACTTACGTTTCTGGGCCCTTACTGTGTGACTCTCATTAAATTACACAACTATTTTAATCTTCCGTTTCTTCATGTACACAATACAATATAGGGTGATGTTGAAGATATAAGAATAAGTCAGAAATATATAATACCATCACCTTCTTCTCCTCATTCTAATTATAAAAATGTCTACCATTATTTTATTATTGTAGCTTTAGACAATTAAGGTGGCTATAATTTCAATGACTTCTCCCATCCAAGAGGTAGAATGTATTTCATCTGTGCTTGAAACTGGGCAGGTTCTGAGACTGCTTTGACCAACAGAATATCACAGAATTTATGATGTGCTGCCTCACTTGGGGCCCAAATGCATGGAGTCTGCCATCTATGCACTGAGATCTCTGAAACCATGAGAGCTTTCCCTCTTCTAAGTTGTTCTTGTAGGTATTTTGGTCCCAGTGACACAAAACTGACAAAAACAATTCATAAATTAAATTATCATCGGTATGTATGTATAGGAAAAACCATTGTTGCATTGTGTTGCATTGTGTAGGGCTTGGTACTGTCTGCTGTTTCAGCCATCTGCTAGGGTTCCTGGAACATATCCCAGATTGTAAGTGGGAGAATACCGTGCATTTGTTTTTAAGGTTTTTGTTTCAAGAAGTTTTGAGATGGGAATTTATACTGCAATTGATAAATGTAACATTGATTTTTTAATATCATGATGATATTAAGGGAATTTTGTTTGTTATGTCTAGTAGATAGAAAGGACTATTTTCCAGGTGTTGAGGAGATAAAGACCTTGATTAGGGAATCAGTGTTGACAATGAAGAATATTTCTTCATTAACCATTTATTCATTGCTCATGAGCAACAATATTCATAACACTAGGTTTGTGTGAGTGCTATCTATTATCCGGCTATGGAAGTGCCAAAATTAATGGCATGATAATTGTACTAAAAACATTTAAACCTTCCAATATTGACCAGTGCATGAGATAAAACTGAGATGCTTACTAGACATATGAGGGAGATTAGCAAATTCAACACTCCTATGCTTCCACACTTTGCAAAAGAAAATAAGAAGCAGGCAGAAATAAAAGTAAACACCCACCCTCCACACAAAAGAAATGAAGGAGTCAGGGGAAAATGATATGATAGTTTAAGTGCAACTTTGATTCAGAATGCCTAGCTTCAATTCAGGCACCAGCAATAGCCAAGTGAGATCTCTGGCAAATCCCTTACAGAGGATTAATAAGACAAATTACAACATGTTGTTCATAAGTATTAATGAAGTAAATCTATATAGAGTAGCCTTGTCCTTTTATTCTATTGGTTGAAGACTTCCCTATGATTTATATCTGCTTTATTTCAGTCCTTAGATTCTCAAGGCATATTTCATGTGTTCAGCATAATATATACTATTTTAATTAGATGTTAATGTCATTCTGTTTCATGAATTTTCTATTTGGTCATCACAATGATTCCCCTTTTATTTTTGTTTCTGATAAAGGAAGCTTTTACAGGACAGCACATCTGTATAAGTTGAGGTGTTAATTTAACCGCATTTGTCCTTGTATTAGATCCTATTTATCTTGGCCATGACACATTGACCTTTTATTAGATACTTCATCCCTTGATTTTATGCTTGATTTCCTCACATATTCCTAAGAGAAAAATCCTTGGTTTTAAGTAAAATATCTCCTCACAGATAGCAAATTGGTTGGTCTAATATTTAATGATCATATTTACATAGGTTTCTAAAAGAGATTATAGTAGTAAGGGTTTACAATGTAAAAATTTAAATACAGGAAAGATATTTAGAAGTCTTAGTCACAAAAGCACTTGAAAATCTTAATTACATTGTTAGTCTTATATAAACTGCTAACTTTTGGTGCATAATTTAGAATTTTCCATATTATATATGTGTGTGTTTTTGCAGTGCTGGCAACTGTACACAGGGCCTCTTGCATACTAGGCAAATGCTCTACCACTGAGCTACATTCCTAATCTATCCTCAGTATATTTTGTCTTTCATTATCAGAGTGCTAAACAGATGATAATTCTAGAACCATGTGCAACACACTGTCAAATACTTCTACACGAAATATTGAGCATCCATGAAGTTATAGGTGATTAAATTCATATTGAAAACCCTTAGGTAAATAGAGAATTGTGGTAGCATAGAGGGAATTCTCCAAAATCAAACAAATGTAGTGATACCTTGATTTAAACTATGAGAACACGGTTATTTAGTACTATAGCACTAGGTGGCATGATAGCTACATATTGGTAGAACAAATCCACTTTGCTAGGAAATTCAAATTGTTTTCTTAATGGTTCAGGCAAGATAGGCATTATTAAAACAATAGAATACTGCAGTGCTCCACTTTCAAACACCAATAATCTGTGAAAGCGTATTCCCCTTTGCCATCATTGCATAAAGAGCATGAGAAAGCAGGATCCAAAGTGTACAGATTTACCTAATAGTCAAAGTTTTGAGATAAGTTTTTCACTAACCATCAGACCAAAAACAATGATAGTAATAGATCTCAAAGTAAAACAGACAATTTGTTGTAATCTCTATTTTTCAAAGATGTTCACATATATTGTTTAATCTGATAATCTGATGCTAATGAAAGTGTCCATATTACAGAAGAGGGATGTAACAGATATTAAGTGATTTGCTCATTATTGCATAGGTAGTAAGATGATATAAAAATTAAAGTGGGGTCTTCTGCTTAACAGAGAACTCTCACAAAAGAAGATGTAAGCTATTTGCCATAGGAAAAATTAATAATGAATGTAAATTTTAATTAAAAAGCAGATGGTAGAATCTACCCTTTGCTAGGGAGATAAAATGAGTCCATGTCTATAAAGAAGCTATACAAAATAAAATTCCTTAATATTTGAGAGTATTTTTCTAATCACTTTGTGGTTCTTTTAAGATAAGGTCATAGATAGTGGTAGAAAATATGGAATTGGAGATCAGGCTAACTTGGAGGCAAAGTTAGGAGAAGATAGCAAGTAAGACAGGGTTTAAAGTATTGGGGGAATATTAGTGACAAGAAGGCCTCAGTAATGGGTGTAGCATCATTAGTGAGGTTTGGCAGCAGGTAGCAGAGATCCATAAACTGGTGTCCAGTTCCTGAGAGAATATGTGAGAATCAAAGGAGAAGGTCCAAGCTTTCGGGGCACTTGACCAGGGAACATAGCTAGGACATTTGAGAAATAAAGCAACAAAATAAAGGCTCACCTACTGTAACGGAGTCAAAGTGAGGGCTTGCATATCAGACAGGAGACAAGCACCCACCATTACAACTTGGAATATCACTTCAAAATGTCTAAGGCAAAATCCCAGGAAACAGGCCTAAAATTCTCAATATTGTGTTCCATGTGCTACATGATGATCTCTTGCATGTGGGATGAATTTGTGGTCACAGGTACAACATAATAGATTCATTTACCATTCAAATTAGGTCACCCTTGATAATTAATGGGAAATTGATTTTATTACACTAATGGACGTATACAATCATTCTATATAAATGTGTATTATGGCAGGCAGGAAAGACACTTGAATAGAGGTACCCAGAACTCATGTGCCTCTCCACAAAGAAGAACCAAAGCATGTGTATAGCTACACATGGAGATGAGTGACTGGGAGAATACTATAATTTAATTGGAGAAAAATAGAAACTTCGCAAACCCAGAGAACTAGAATAGCAGCATAGCAAGAGAAACAAAATATTCCATTATCTGTCACCCCAGCTCCACAGCCAGGGGAAGGGATTCTTCTCTGTACATGGGTAAAGGTAAAAGAGAGAGCAGGCTTATTGCCAAATAGATCAAAGCTTGAAATCTGCACAGGTAGTCTGGCTATGGAAAAGGAATTCATTTCACCTCTTAAACCCCCCAGGTTTCTATAGCCAGGAGCTATCTTGGGAAAGGATCTATCATCTAAATTTGCACTTCTCTAGCTGTCAGAAAAACCTGAATATTCCCATGTCTGGGACTCTACATACATTCTTCTGCTCTGGCTCAATAGGTGGCTGCCTTAAGGGCCACACTTCACTTAGTGGAGTGACTCTAGACACAGACCTACTGAGAGTGCTATATGATAGGGAATGGATATTACAATGTGGAGTGAAGCAGAGAGCGTTGTCCTCAACAACTTGAGAATCAGGGGAGATTGCTCTCTGAGACTAGCAGCAAGGCAACCTGTGATTTCATGTGAGTACCAGGACTGAAGGCAGTTGCCTGCACAGTTTCTGCCCCCTCTTTGCCAGCTCTTATGCATGGGCACCATTGCTAACAAGGTAGACAAAGAACTCTGAGATTCTAAGGCTTCCCCACCCATAGAGGTGTGCTGGGGAAGTTTCAAGCAACTCTACCACAGCTCTGGTTTTAGCACTAGCCCCATGGCATACAGCTCTCATGAAGATCTGTAGGTCACCTGCTCAATGTCGGGTACATTCTGTTCTTCCTTACTCCTGTGAGCATCCTAGCTGAGAGGAATTTTACATAGTGCCGGCAGTGACCCACTCTTAATTGATCCTTGGTGGGCATTACAAATGAAAGAAACTTGGGGGAGACAAGGCACCAGCCATTGCTAGTTCCAGACAGGCACAGGTAGAGGAGCTAAAGACTCACTCCAGGTCAGGTCTGCTCACTATAGGGGCAGAGAGGTAATAACACAAATTTGATGCTACTGCATCTACATGAGTCCCCTGCATCAGTTGCCCCACATCTTGTCTGATCACTGACAACAAGACTGGTTGTGAATGCCTTAGAGGGTGCATTGTGATTCCTGCTCTCTGAAGCACCTGGACTTGCACCAATGTCTAATCAGAAGACAAGTGTTTCATTCCCTTTACCACTACTGTAGTGGCCTGTATCATTGTGGAAGTAATCACACAGCACGAAGCCCACACAATCTGCTATCTATACCATACTTGCCTGAACTGCTAGAGGGTCCCTATTCTTTTGCAAAACCTGCAAAGGCAGTATAGATTGTACTGCAACTCACTAATCACAGTCAAAGGAGCTATCAAGAGATTACACCATGGTACCCAACTGAAAGTAAAAACATTTTACAACAAACCCATACCCCAAGGCACATCTTCAGAAGAAAGCCACTAACTAAAAAGGCCACCCCATAAAAATGGTAGGCATATCTACCTCACCAGAAATTCAAATTTCAGGAGACAAAAACAAGAAACATGAGGAACTTGGTAATATATTGCCTTCTAAAGATTATAACTCTCAAGCAAAAAAATTCCAAATATATCAAAGTGAATGGAATGGTTTATAAACAATCCAAAAGGGGGAAGGAGATATAATTGAGTGGTAGAGTGCTTTATTAGCATGTACAGGGTCCTGGGTTAAATCTCCAGCACCCTCCCCCACCTTACACATACACATAAAAGAATTACAAAAGAATGATTTTGAAAAGTTTAACAAAATTAAAAACACAGACTAATAATTAAATGAAATTAGGAAGACAATGCAGGATATGAATCAGAAATTCAGCAAAGAGATTTTGAAAAAGAAAACACTCTGAAATTCTGGATATAAAGAAGGAAATAAGCTGGATAAAACATTTGGTTGAAAATCTTAACAATAGCCTAGATCAAGTGGAAGAAGAATGCTGGAGCCTGAACACATGCCTTTTGACATATCACATTCAGACAGAAATAAAGAATATAAGAAAGAATAAAGAGAGCATATGAGATATTTGGAACACCACTAAAAGATCAAACATCAGAACATAACTGTAAATGGAAGAAATAATAATTAAGCACATAGAAAATCCATCGAATGAAATAATAGCAGAAAACTTCATTATTCATTGAAAAGACATGGACGCCCAGGTACAAAACACCTGTAGAACCCCAAACAGAGATGACCAGAAAAGATACTCATCAGGACATATTGCAGTCAAACTGTCAAATGTCCAGGACAAAAAAAATTTTTTAAATCTTCAAGAGAAAAGTGCCAAGTCACACTTAAGGGCAACCTCATTAGATTAACAGCAAATTTCTCAGAACAAATACTATAGTCCAAGAGACCATAGAATGATGTATTCCAGTCCTAAAAATAAATGACTGCCAATCAAGATAATAATATCCAGCAAACTTATTCTGCCACAATAAATATGGGCATGCAGGTATCTCTTTTGCATGCTGATTTCATTTCTTTTGTATAAACACCTAGGAATGGTATAAATGCTTCATATTGGAGTTTTATTTTTATTTTAGTAAAGAAACCCCATACAATTACTGTGGCAGTATTCACAATAGCTGAGATATAGAATCAGCCTTGGTGCCTATCAATGGATGAATGGATAAAGAAAATATGATACATATATACCATGGAGCATTATTCAGCTACATAAGAATGAAATCCTGTTATTCACAGCAAAATGGATGAAACTGGAAGACACTGTGTTAAGTGAAGTAAGCCTCACAGAAGGTATTGCATATTCTTTCTCATGTGGAATCTTAAAGAAAATATGACATGAAAGTAGAAGAGGGTTTACTAGGGATGTGGAAGGGTGCCAGAAAGTGGGGCAAGCACAAATGAATGGTAGATGTACAACATGATTGTTGTATGATGTATGAATATATGTAAATATCACAATGAATTTAGTTAATTTATTCAATTAATATGTATTAATGATATAATAAAATATTCTAGTGAAAACTTAATTCTATATTTTAAAAAGATAAATTGTAATGAAATTTAGATAATAGTATACATTACAAAGTTTAAATTGCAGATAAGTCTCAAATTATACAGAAAGACGTAAATATTAAAAGTAGCACAAGTGGAATAGTTATTGTTGGTAATATTTACTAATTTATCTCTAATGTTTTCTCACATATTTATCTTAAAATTGTTTTATTCAAAGATATTATTTTAAAGATCTTTGTAAAATTGACTTCAATCACCATACTTAAATATATTATAGTTAATTAATTCAGTATTTTTGATACTTTTATCTACTTTCATGTGCTAAACATCCTATTTATTCAGTGGTAGAGCATTTTTCTAGCATGTGTGAGGGACTGAGTTTGATCCTCAGCACCACAGAAAAATAAATAAATGGAATAAAGGTATTGTGTCCATCTACAACTAAATAAAAATAATGGAATAAAATGGTAGGATACAGGCTAATTCACAAAATAGTCAGAAAGCCAAATATTTAATTTTTATTTTTTATTGGTTCTTTTTAATTGTATATGACTGTAGAATCTATTTTGTATATTTATGGAAGCATGGAATATTTCTTACTCTAATTAGTTTCTCAGTCTTGTGGATATACATGATGGTGAGATTTACTGTGGTGTATTCATACATGTACATAGGGATGCTATGACAGATTCATTCCACTGTCTTTCCTATTCCTGACACCCCTCCCTTCAGAAAGTCAAATATTTCTATAATCCAATTAAATATAGGCAGCAAAGAGAGAAGTCACATTCAACCAAATCAAAGACTTATTTTATAATCAACGTTTCTCATATTCTAGGTTGTTTACTATATATATATATAAATTTTGACAACTACATCTTTTATTTTGATTGATCAAACACGAATTATATGTGAACCCCAATTTATTTGTACTCCATAATTTTATTAATTGACGCATTGCATCATTTTATGTCATTGTTCCATAAAATTTGTGTTCCCTAAAACAATTCTGTGCTAAATATTCAACCTTAAAATCAAGTTTGAAAGAGCATTTAGGCCAATATTTGTCAAATATTTCACATTTGATATGCTGAACTTCCAAAGGTTTTACTTTGTTTTTTTTTTTAACTTTGATTTTATGAATTGGATGACTAAATCAAACAATTGATGACTTGAACGTACTAGATCTTCTCTTTGAAGCATTTGTAAATGTCCATATAAAACTGATACTCTTGGGGCTTGGGTTGTAACTCAGTGGTAGAATACTTGCCTAGCATGTGAGGAACTGGGTTCAATCCTCAGCATCACATAACAAATAAAATAAAGGTATTGTGTCCATCTAAAACAACAAATAAATAAATAAAATAAAATTGATACTCTTTAACTGCATGAAAATGTCTTGTGCAATTGGAGTTAACACATTAACAGTGACTTTGTGGGTATATGCCCAAGAAATTAGAATTGAAAATGAGTGAAATTAATTTAGATCAGCAGTCATTTGATCTATATAAAAACTAATTTTCAGTGTTATTTTATCATATGTTCTGCAACTACACATATTAAATCATCCTCTTGAAGCACTCTTATCAAAATAATTTCTCACATTTAAAGTCTGATGCTGTTCAATAGATTTGTGTATTATTTTCTTATGTTCAGTGGTATTATCCACAAGATACTGTTCTACTTTTGTACTACTTACTCATGTACAAACTCAATTTTCTTTAAAAGTAGAATTTCAATGGAAAATTTTTAATTTTTTCTTTTCTTTTCTCTTTTTTTTGTATGCTGTTGTCCAAAGCGTTTATTTAAATACTTAAAACTTCAAACAGCATTATCAAACACATGTAGATGAAAACATTTTTTCACATAAGAAATGATCAAATCACTACATGTTCAGAGTAGCTTTTGTATAGTAAGTCTCTCATGGCAAGCCTGTATAGTTTGCCAAGCCTGTATAGTTTTTATATATGATTCACACATTGTTAACGTATAATTTTCCAAGTTTCCTATTGAAATATTAAATGACTGCCTGGTGTTCAACCCACAGCATAGTAACAAAGAAACTGAATGACAGGTGGACCCTTGATGTTAAACACTGCTTCCACTAAATTGCAGCTGAGGTGTAGTCTATTTTCCCTTCACGTTGTCAAAGGAATCCCTGTATTTGGTGCCTTAAAAGACAAGTCTTAGGTACATATATGCATGACAACCAAAGAAAACAAGTTTCTTCCTGATTTTTAAAATTTAATCGTATGTGGATGTGAGGACTATTTTAATTGCATATATATGTCACATCATAGTAAATGAGACAGGTGCAAATGATGGAAATACAATGGAAGGTCCACACACATGTATAGAAAAATTTCCAGACAAGTATTGATAAAAATGCTTTGTTATAAAATGAACAAGTGTAAGGTGGTGCTCAGAAATTTGGGGGAACTTCTCTGAAGGACAGAAAAACTAGCCTTCAATGGGCAAATCAGGGACAGTTTAAGCATCAAAATAATGCTAGAACAATAATATATAAATAGGCTAATAATAAACTGGAAGGAATTCTTGCACAACAGAACTAAACCAGTATCA
Organism: Glaucomys volans; assembly: GCA_020662805.1. Classification (NCBI taxonomy): domain Eukaryota; kingdom Metazoa; phylum Chordata; class Mammalia; order Rodentia; family Sciuridae; genus Glaucomys; species Glaucomys volans. Next base: position 575,259 of record JAJEJO010005694.1, read on the forward strand.
TCTAGCCAAATTGGTGAAAACAGTGCTGGAAGAAGATGAAGAGTAGATAAGGGCAAAATAAGTAGTTCCTTGTAGGTCATAGTGAAAACAATGAATCTTTTTTCAAAGTGAAATGGAAAGCAATCAAAGCATTTTAAATGACTGTTGTCTGATTTTTCTTTTGTCAAAATCACTCCAGTTGCAATGTGGAAAAAAGAGAAAGTGTGGTCAAGTGAGAGCAAGGACTCCAAGAGTCAATGACAATAGCCAGGGAAAGAAAAGAAAATCTTTCCAAAAGGTTAAAGAGGAAGGAGAGTACATGAGAAATGTCATTTTTCTGTCCTTACCTAAAATCTGTGTGTTCATTGTTCAACACAATCCTAAACAAGGTTTCTTGCAGACAAAGGTCCTGCTCTAATGGCAGGCTGTCAGGCTGCAATGCCACCTCAATCTCAGAAAATAGAGAAGAGATTTTAAAAATGCAAGGCCTCCAGTCATTCTATTTTGTTGCTTAAAATTTGTATTTATGGTGAGATGATAAATTCACTGAATATATGTAATAGAAAATGAAATGATATGCAATGACAGCATTTCTTTTCTTTCCGGAAGGAAATATCATATTGGAAAATAAGCAGTACCATCCAAATCATTCTGCAAAGTGGAATAATATTTTAGGGGGTTAGATATTTATCAGACTGCATTTTGTATTTTAGCATCAACAGCCATTAAAGGCAGAAAAAAATTGAGTGTCTTGTATAGAAGAAGATGCATATCTTCAAAATAATTTTGACTCTCCACTGGAGCTTTCAAAGTTCGTATTCATAATAATAGTATAAATGTGAAATAATATAACTTGGCACTAGGGTAAAAAACATTCCCTCATCTATACTGATGATGATGCATGTTATCTTTCTTATTTATAGAAAATAATATGAACATGGCATTATGAGTCACCTTCACACTCCTGTGCTATTCTTTCCTCCTTACATCAGCCCACATCAATAAGACATTGCCTACAAAATAACATGCCAGTACGATTTCCAGTTATTTCAGTATTGAATCTCTCTTATTTATGGGAAGGAAGAGATCAGGTAGAATGAACATGCATCTACTCAAATGGAGCTGAGTTCTCTCGCTTATTTAGTTTTTCTAATCCAATAGTAAATGAAAAATTCCCTGTTTCTTATGCCCCATTTGATTTAAACTCAGTGACACAACATGTATTTTGTATCTATAGAATATTTCTGTCTCATTTTCCCAGCAGACTCCAATGTGTAAATTTCAGAAAATAGGTAACTTATAAAATAAATATTCCATAATATTGTATATGCTGATCATTATATTACAATATTGTTAAAGATTCTGAGAGAGAACTGTGTGGTGAGACAGAGTAAGAGGACATCCTTTAAAAGTGCTATTAACTTCACCAATAATTTCCAAAGTACCATGTCATTGCTAAATGCTACATTATCATTTGTCACATGGTCCCTAAAATAGTGGAGTTGTTGTTTTGTGTCTCCAAAAAGAGCTTAATCTCTTTATGTTAGATTGTCCAAAACAATTAATACAGTGCAGATTGAAAGTAAAACATGCTATTTGTCATTGATAAAGACTACAGCAATAAAACTCATTACATTTTCAATTTAAAAATTTGAGGAAAGTTCTACTGAGTTGTTTTGGACTATATACACAAGGAAGAAGTCAACTTATATTGTGTCTTGATTCTTTAAAAAATTTGTCTACTTGTTCAGCAGTTAATCTACCTACTTTTGTACAGCCTGAGACCAGATCTAGGAGAAAGCTACTAATACTTCCATTATGTGGCTGAATCTTGGGTCACCAATTCAGATGTCATTGCCTTGGAACAGTAAGTCTCAAACAAGTAAGAAAGGTGGACACTTGAAATGGGTCTGTAGTGTAGGATGCATGGTATTGCAAAATTCTGGAACTGAAGTATGCCTGATTTTCCAATCAAGTGTATGTTAAGCGAATTTTAAGGGGAATCTAAAGCACCCCTTGCCTTTTCTTTATTCCACCTTTGAATTAAGAAATTACCCCACTAGGTCAGAATTAAAGGTGTATTACTTACCATGTAAGGTGCATGGTGCTTTTCTTTCTGAGTAATTTGGAGAAGTTCTTACAGCTGTGGTCCCATAGGTACACATGCTTTCCTGTTGTGTGTTTCCTAGAGTCAGAACTATCAGACCTAGAGCCACTCCACAAATTCATTCCATTCCATAATCTCTTCTTGAGAGATAAATATGAGATTGGAGACATCGACCTGCCCAATTTTCCTTTTCCTATAGAGACACTTAGACAAAAGCTCTCTAAACTTCACAAGGATCACAAAAAGAAAAACAAAAGCCAATCTTATTTTCAAGGAAAACCTTAAGTAGGGAAAAACTTACAAATTGAACAGTACAGTTAATTAAATAATCAGGTTATAATGCAAAAAGATTTGTTCAGGGCTGAACTTGTGGCTCAGTGGCAGAGCAGTTGCCTAGCACATATGAGGCACAGGGTTTGCTCCTTAGCACCACATAAAAATAAATAAATAAATAAATAAATAAAATAAATGTGTTGTATCCATCTACACCTAAAAATATTTTTTAAATAGATTAGTTCAAAAATACTAGGCTTGACTTGGGAATATAGCTCCGTTGGTAGAGTGCTTGCCTCATATGCATAAGGCCCTGGGTTCAATCCCCAGCACCAAAAAAATGTGTGTGTGTATGTATATATATATATGGTTTAATATTCCATGAGCAAGGAATGTATAACAATGTATAACAGGTCAGTGAAGAACTTTTATGTGATGATTTGCTATTTTATGGACTTGCATGGTAACAATCCTTGTATTGTGCAATTAGTTACCCAGTGGTGAGATACAACTCAGTGTTGGTCCTGAATGTATTTCTCTGTGCTTGAAAACTTTGTTTGAAGTCATTTGTGTTCAAAGGATTCTGGAGACCTTGAGGAGTTTAGACCAATGGAGCATATATGAATAGAGCCAGGAGTGAGGCATGTAGTCAGATGGGGGTAATAGGACAGAGTATGCATATTTAGGCATTCAGCATCCACAAGAGCAGGGTCAGACAAATGGGTTTTGAGAGGTATAAAATATGTCTTCTATTTAAAAGAGCTGAGATAATTAGAAACATTCAAGCAGGGATTTATGCACCATAAACAATAAGGCACAAAAATTCCAGAAAGACTAAAAGACAATATTTTGATTCAAAGATAAGCAGGAGTCCAGAAAGAGAAGGAAATGGTCAATATAGGATTAATATTGTGGATTATCTGGTATTGGGTCATTAATGACTATTCTAGGGTTCCTTGAATAGCAAAGGTGCTTAATGGCCCAGGTGCTGAAGTTATGGAATTTAATGTTGGTGACAGAGGAAAAACTTAGGCAATACCAGGTTGGTAGAATAATGCAAATTGGGACTATATCTGAAGTACAAGGATAAAGGGAAAACTCAAAGACACTGTGCACTTAGACACATTTTTCCTACTCTATAAAACTGAGTTTATCTGTTCCTGATTTTTGAAATAATTCCCTCTAACAAATGATTAAATTCAATAAAATCTGTTAGGATAAATGAAACAAACTGTAGCACATATCATTTATTCAGTAAATAGTAATCCTGTTTTCTTTACCGGGATCCAATAAAATACTTTCATGAAAAATGTAACAGTAGATAATCGAGAATTGTTAATATTTTCCTTCACACATGCTTAGTGTAGTAGTCACTAATGCTCTTTGCAACTATTTCCTGCTTTCTGCCTTCTGGAACAAGGTAGGATTGCATTGCTCTGGTCCATCTGATTTGTGGGGTTATGTGACTAATTTGGTCAGTGGTCTGTGAAAGGAAGTGAGGTATGTCATAAACCCTTTGTCACACTAACTGACCACATCAGAACCGTCACTTTGTGTTATTTAGTCATGCGCAGAGCCTCCCTGCCAACAGCACAGAGCAAAACATGAGGTAAATGAATAACAAAAACATAGCAGGTATGTAGCAAAAGTGAAAAATAAATGTATTTTGTTTCCTGCAATTGGAATTTGGGCTTTTTCTTAACTGTGGCATAACCTATCCTAGCATGGTTGACACACATGAGCACATATCAGTGTAGATAAGAATAACAGGACTCAGCACACTGTAATCCACAGCTCTCTGGGCAAAGATTAAAAGATAAAAGGTTTGGAGTATTGAAACTAGACAAAACATCTCCCACTCAGCAGTAAAATGTAAATTCACAAATGTGTAGAATACAAAGGCAAGGAGACAGAAGAAAGATATAATTTTAGAGCAGCAGCAAAAGCAGCGGGAGATGTATTAAAGGTTAAGAGCTTTGTTCATTAGAAATAGGACTTGGGTAAAAGCAAAGTTTGTGGGAACAGTGGCTTATGATGTTATTGGATCTTGTGAGTTGTAGTTGTGACTGTTGGATCAGCCAGAAACACAGAACTTAATGAAAAGCCACTAGCTGCTGCCTGCATCTCTTATATAAATAGTGGGTAGATCATGCTTACTAATTGTGCTGAGATTGTGTTTTCTCTGTTGAAGCCTATAAGGTATAATTCCACCCTTTGTGGTAGGAATGTATTATTTTAATATGGAAGGACAATCCTGATGCCAGTCATTCAAAGAAGAGAAGGATTTTCAGATAGGATATAGGTTCATAGAAGGTATCTTTGTGAATTTATAAAACCAGTATATGACCAAATGGTAACTTTGAATTAAAATACTCTGTGCCTTTTCAGGAATGTTTTCATATACCAGTTTAGCATGTGGAATAAAAATGGTGACAAGTAACTATGAAACTTTGAGTTACTTTGTCCTAACCTGGTTTCTTCCTCAACCTATTTATGTTAGTCATCTTCATGTTTAATTTTTATAAAGTACTAATTTTCCCCTTCATCTTATCTCAAGACTGCCTTGTTCAGACTTCAGGATTTAAGGTTCAATCATTAAAGAGTTTACACCTCAGTCACCTTTGGTTTACATTTTAGTCACAATCTGAAACACTAGAGAGGTTTCAAGACCCCAGTGAGTTAATTGTGATTAGAACAAAGAGTAAAAGCAGGTACAAGAGGGTCTGAATCTGAAGAGCTTCCATTTCTTACTTTAGAACAGGCCCTTTCCAATTGCTATATGACCTGAATGAGATGGTGTTTTTATCATTTTTGACATGTAAATGGAAAATCAAAATATTGCTGTTCTATACCAACTTCCCTTTCACACATGATTTCATTTTTAAAAAAATTCCATTCAGAACATCATCCTATTTAAGGTAAGATATTTCTGTTTGTGTTCATAACACATGTGATTCAATTGACTATACTTAAAGTGAAGAAAATGTAAAAAAGAAAAGTATCACATTACATCATTCTCTCCCTCCAGTGTCCCAGTCAGGGGGCTTCAGTATAATATCTAATCCTAATCTCTTCCAGTAAATGTTTGGATAGTGTAAATTTGTACAGTGTGAGGAATATATAATGTGTTCCCAGCCCATACAGACACCTAACCATCTTCTCTAATAACATAATCCATCAAAATTTTTTTAAATAATATGTATCTGTCATAACATCTACTCCTGAAATATTTAACTTCATGTACTCTTTAATGGGTATGATTATATACAGTTCATTGAAGTACTTCACAGTAGTGATAATAAATGATATTTGAATATATTCTAATGTTAAAGGACAGTGCAATAATATATAAAAGAGAGTAACTGACCAAATACCAGCAACATATGTGTAGAGGAATAAAGTTATTCTTGTGATGCTTGCTGCAGCAAAGGGGTCTACACTCCAGAATATCTTCGAAGTGTCTCAAATAGAACTTAGGGGAATCTTCTTACGTAATTAGAGCTTGTGCTTTTTTCAAGGAAGATTCAAGAAGGCAGGGCCCTGTTGTGGATTAGATGTCATCAATAGCATTGCTCAGTGGTTAGATATAATGTATATGCATATTAAATATTTCACAGTGATGGGAGGCTTAAAGCAGAACTCTAATTGACCTTTGCAAAGAAGCAGTAGTTACTCAACATGTGTCAGAAAATGGTGTTGTATAGTTTATCTTTTATTTCTTGAGTGAATTTGTCTAAGTTTTGATCCAAATATGGTTGCCAAGTGACTTTATTTGAGACATTTTTTAGATTCTGTTAAGTGCTGTGCGTGTTCAATTAGAAACCCCATGGACTGCCAACCATTGTTTGACTTTTTCACCGTGTAATTTGTACCTGAGTTATTACTGTCACCAAACTTTTGCCAGAAGTAAATACAGGGGTTCCTGAAAACCTAATGCACAGGAAAGGGTGATGATGGTGATAATATGCAATAAGTTTAAACAATGTGAACAGCAGACTTGATTCGATCAGGATAACAACTAAGAGCAGCACAATTTGCATCGCTCTTTTGTGATTTTAGCTAATGTTTCAAGGAAGAAGATAATTTTTAAAATTCCTTGATAATAGAAGTTTAAAATTGAAATACTGACCTGTAAGAAATGATTCTTGGTCCCCTCTTCACAGGCCATTTCTCAATTTGTTTCAATGGGTTAGATCTGTAAGGAGGAGGTGCAATAAATATTAAGGTTCTGAGTTCTGTGTTCACTTTCAAATGTCTTTAGTCATCTGAAAAGTTTCGCATCTGTGACTTACAAAATGTGAGAAAAATTTGTTTACATTGTTTATTCACACATTCTGAAACTTCCTATGTTAATATTTTTTTCTGAAAAATCCATATTATGTAAGGTTAAGAAAAAAGTGAAATGTCCTCAGAAACAAATTGGAAAGTGCTAGTTAAGTCATTGTTCATCTAAATTCACAAACTCAGTAATTCGCAGGAAGTAGGATGGAGAGGTGTTAGTGCATACATTCTGCAACAAGAATATCTTGGCCAAAAAGTCATTTTATAGCACACTGTCAGAGAGGAAGAAAGTGAGTCTGGGAGAGCAAGACAATCAATAATTGGATGTGTGCATTTTGAGTGGGGGAGGCAGAATATAGGTAGGTATTAAAAAAGTCTTCTGAAGGAGCCAGACGTGGATTCCTCTATCTCCATCATCTTTGCAATATAAATACCTTTCTTCTTTTTTTAAAATAAATTAATTTTTTAATTTTAGTTCATTGTACACAACTGGAGCACAACTATCATTTTTCTGGTTGTACACAAAGTAGAATCATACAATTTGCATATTTATACATATTACGGTATAAATGTTTGTCTCATTCTATTATCTTTCCTTCCCTGCCCCCTACCCACCCCTCATTTTCTTCTATGCAATAAATGCCCTTCTTAAAATTCAGAGTTCTGAACTGTCCAGTGGTAGATTTTCTTACAAGCATTTGGTAGGATTAAATATGTTTTATATAAAGCTGTTTGTCTATTTGATGAAACCTTGTTTGTGCTCAATAAAGAATAACTATAATACAATTAATATGATATTCCCACCTTATCTGCAAGGAATATGTTCTAAGACACCCAGTAGATGTGCGAAACTGATGTAAGTACTGAACCCTAAGATATAACGCCTTTTCAGCATAACTAAGCATTTATCATGCACTGTGGTTGTAACTTTTGTAGTTTGAAGTGTGACAGCAAAACACACTGATTTCTTTTTTCTTCTTCACAATTTCACAGGTAGAGGATTTGTTCTTTCTGCAGATCTTAACAACCTCTGCACATGATTTTTTTCATTTCCTGTTAAGTCTAGAATGTCCACCTTTTCATGTAAAGAAACATTTTACAGCATCTCTTTGACATATCTGAATTGCCAACATCATTGTTCTTGCTCTTTGGGGCCATTGTTTTTTTAATTAATTTAGTTTGGTTGACCCTTAATATTTGTACATTTACGAGGTAAAATGTGAGATTTTTATTCTTGTTTGCATTGGGAAATGATCAGATCAGTGTAATTAGGATATCCATTACCTTAAACTTTTATCATTTCTTTGTGATGAGTACATTAAAAATTCTCTCTTCAGGCTATTTTCAGATATTGTTAACTATTTTCACACCATCCTGCAAAGAAGCACAATAACTTATTCCTCCTAACTGTAATATTGTACCCATTGCTCAACCTCCACCCTCTCCCCACTACTCTTTCTAGTCTGCATTAACCACTATTCTACAGGTGATTTCTACAACATCCCCACCTCTTTAGGTCCTCCTTCAGGCTTTCTGCCATTCCCAAGAAAGTAACCATATTGACAGCTCAATATTTATCTTTTCAAATTCTTCTCAAGGCTCTTATAATATATGTGGTATATATATACATGCACAAACATTTGTCACAACATGGATGAAACTAGAGGGACACAGGCACAGAAACACAATCATTGCATGTTCTTGTTTGTATGTGGAAGTTAAAAAAGGTAATTTCACAGAATTGGAGAATAGAATTATTATTAGAGGTTAGAAAGGTAGTTGGAAAGGGGTGTAGCAGATGTTGTCTAATGTGTAACAAAATTGAGTTAAATAAAGGAATAAGTGCTAGTATTCTAGCACAGTAGGATGAGTATATTTCACATTTTTTACATACTTTTAAAGGAACTAGAAGAGAATTTTGAAGATTTCCAACACAATGAATTGATAAATGTTTAAGGGGTTGAAATGCCATGATTTGATCATTTCATGTTGTATGCATGTATCAAATTATACTATACTTCATAAATATGTGTAAATATTATGTCAATTTAAAAAAATAATAAGGTTCTACATGTAATATAATCAATGTCCCTAAAAATGCAAATTGAGGTAAGAGCTTGGAGTTCAAGGTGTCTGCTGTCACAGACTTACTTATTTTAGTTTGATGCTACTAAAATATGTTTTGTTTTCAAACATAATTGAAAATATTTAAAAATCATACTGTGGTCCTCAAATTGTTGTTAAACATGTGTAAGTTACTTCATTACGAATTCATTTCTTGGTCTTTAAAAAAAGAAAAAAACAACAAAAAAATTTAGAAATGTTAAAAAAGGAAAAACAAACAAACAAACAATAAATTTTTGAAATCTAAGACTATGGAGGTAGCCTCTAATCATTGTTACTAATGGCTATATAAGGTTTATGGGATTTCTGTATCACAATTTATTAAGATATTCACTATTTCCACCTTGTTGACTTTATAAATAGTGCTGACATAAATACCTTTGCACTTCTAAATTTTACCAGCTTTCTCTTCCTATGTTTTGGTTAATTAATTAAACATTTTAGATTCAACTATTATCAGCATGTTTTTCATTATGATTAATTGATTTTTCACTTCTGTTAAAGCCACTCTATCATTATACATAATTTATATGTATATTTGAAATAGTATGTATTATATATTGTATATTTTATCACATATATGTAGTGTCAAAATGAGTAAAATTCTTAGAACTCCTAAAATTTCCCCTTCTATTCATATTCTCTAATCTTAATTCCTCTTTTTTTTTTTTT
>JAJEJO010005694.1:584794-631474 GCA_020662805.1 Glaucomys volans
CCCTTCTATTCATATTCTCTAATCTTAATTCCTCTTTTTTTTTTTTTGGTACTGGGGATTGAACCCTGGGGCACTCGACCACTGAGTCACATCCCCAGCCCTATTTTGTATTTTATTTAGAGACAGGGTCTCACTGAGTTGCTTAGGGCCTCGCTAAGTTGCTGAGGCTGGCTTTGAACTCGAGATCCTCCTGCCTCAGCCTCCCAAGTGCTGGGATTACAGGTGTGCGCCACTGCGCCCGGCTTAATTTCTCTGTTTTGGATTCAACAATTATTTGGTTAGATAAGCATTTTTCTCATATAGAATATTCTGAATTATTTGATATATTTTGAAGGGTGAGTTACATTTTGGTATGGAATTTGGGAATTTTATCTTTTCTCTTAGTAGATTATAGATCCTTCTTTCAACTTTAGGGACCTAATGTTTGATTTTTTATTTTTATATAAAGCATCCTTTTCTTACCTTCTGCCACATTCTGCCACATTTTGCATGGTTCTTTTCTTTATCCTTCACGTTCCAAAATTTTAAGAGGATTGCTCAAGTGAGTATCTTTTTTCATCAGACCTAACTGGAATTCAGTTAGGAATTCAGTCTGGATTCAGTCTGGAATCTTTGTATTTGTATCTTGTGCCTCCAGATCTAATATCCAATGCTTTCCCTCTTTTTCTCCTGGAATTACCATCTTTTTTAATATCTGTGTTTTGATTTATGATTTCCTTTGATTTTTTTTTCCAGGGCCACTAACTCATATTTGAACAGTGAATCTATTAGTCAAAGATTCATTGCTAATTTTAAAAGCTTAAATATCTTTGTGTGTGTGTGTGTGTGTGTGTGTGTGTGTGTGTGTGTGTTGGGGGAGGTCTTAGGATAATATGCTGCATCTCAATCTCCTTTAAGCTATGATCCATGACTACATCTTTTTTAGTTGGCTTTTTGTTTCTCCTCTTTCTGCCTTCACGGCCTCTTCGGAGTTTAAATATTGTTTTTCTCTCTCTCTTAGCTCTGTTTATCCTTGGAGGCAGTGTTTGATATCTGTGGTACTACAAACAGAAATACTCTCTGGGGCAGTGAAGAGGTAGCAGTCTTTGGATATAGAGACTGTTGATGCCCTAGGGCATAAGCGGTCAGTACCCCAAAGGAGCACCAAAAGGGAGCCTGTTTACTGCCTATTGATTCAGTTCTAAAGATCATGGGATTTTTACATTCAGGAACAGTGAGGATCCAGGCTCCCAGACTTCCTCTTCAGAAATCCCTAGATGCTTTTCAGTAGGACTGCCAGAAGCACACACCAGCTACAATCACATTTCCACTTGGGCATCTATGGATTCTGGTGGCTAGTTATGTCCAGAATCTCTGGTATCCTGTATCTTCTAAGGCTTTCTAAAGTCATTCTCCAGACCTTGGTTTCTTTCTCAGATGGGAAAAGTTCTATGCCAGCTCTCTAGGACAGATCTCAGCAGAACGTGAATGTGGTTCTTCCTCTGGTTTCTGATTGCTTGTAGGATCCAGCAACTATTTTATATTGTAATGATAGTTTGTAATTGTATCAAAGTAGGAAGAGAGGGCTATAAAGACAGTTTTGGTTTTCACCTTCCCCAGAAAGTCATATGTTCTTTGCATTTTAATTGTTCACTTCCCTTCTCATAAATCACTTATCACAGGTAAATGCAAATGAATGGTACTTTTCTGAGTACAAGGTAATCTGTGCCCAATCAGAGCAGAGAGTATGAACATCTAATTCACTGTTTTATCCATAATTTATGACACTATGCTAGTACATATAGGTGCTCAGTAAATATTCGAGAGAGGATAAATTTGTGAGTGCTTGTTGAAGACTTGAAAGGTTAACTAAACTGTATAGAAGAATAGAAAGTAGACATATCTTCAGCCTTGAGAAGCTAGGTTACTGTCAGAAGAACATGTATCTGGGCTGTGGCCAGAAGGGAAAGCACCCTCATTGTTATAGTTATTGTTCGTTGAAGAAATGCACATTGGAAAAGACTTGGAGCATGGTTCCAGCATAAAAGAATATTTTAGCTTCTTATAGAGCTTTATAAGTTTAGATGCTGAGTATTTTGTTGATTAACACATTTTGTTTCATCATTCCAGATGTGGCACACTGTGAAAACTTAAATATAGTATATGCTCATATATTAACTATAATTCAACAATAATTGATATCAATAATATATAAGTTCTAGATTATTATTTCTAATTTATTCATCAAAATTCATTAAAATAAATTAGAAATAATAATCTATTCAATAGATTTATTTATAATGACCATTTATTCAATAATGAATAAAATTGAATATTTTATGTCAATTTCATTGAAATATTTGCAGAATTGAAAACTTGGGACTTAATGGGTTTAAATTTCTTAGTATAATTCTGTGCCAACAGTGCTTATAAAATACGGTACACAGGGAAAAAAACAGCATTGTACTGTTCAATATAATTGTCCTCATATGTAATATATACTGTAGCATGAGGAATTATTATAATAAGCATAATCATATCCTTAATTAACAATTCATTAATTTTTTGGTGACAAGCATGTTAGGTTCCATTTAAGATTCTGAAGATTCAATGCCAAATAAGCCATAAGTGGTGTAAACTCCATGGAGATAAAAGGCTAGTGGCAGTAAAGATAAATAAAAGTCTAAAATATGGCAAGATGGTCTGTTTTACTGTATTTGTTAGGATAACAACAGCTGTTATGACAGATGAACCCTCATATCTCTGTAGTTTAACATAATAACTTCTTTTCTGCCCATATCAGCTCAAGTTGCAGAGCCCTGCAGAAGGTTGCTGTCTTCCAGATACTGATTCTGGGACCCAGATTGAAAAACGCTCTGATGTATTTGATAAGCTCTTCCCAAGGTTTCCTTGGGTGTCTAAATTCAACCAGTAGTTAAGAGAAGGAAAAGAGAGAAGTAGTTCTAATGTGTCACTCCTGGAAGTGACATATCTGTCTTCACATGGCAACTTTCAGTTTAGGAGGTCAGAGAAAGTTTTCTTTGAAGAAATCATTTCATTCAGAAAATCTGAATGATAAAGTATAGCCAGGTGAGAATGGGGGAAAGTTTATACCAAAAAGGGGAAGAGCAGGTGGAAGAGCAAAAGAGAATATGCTATTTCTTGAATATGGAAGTATTTTTCTGTCAGTGATATGACTATAATAGATTAGTGGTTTTTAATGCACCTTGACTGAATTTAAATATTCTTTTAGAACTAAAGGAAAAGAAACAAAGAAAATTTAGGTAACAATTCAAAGTCAATTATTTCGCTAAAAAACTAAGCCTGGAATTATAGGCATTTAATTCAATTCTCTATTTTTCAAAATATGTTTGACTTTTTACATTTTTTTAAATAATAATTTGGATCAAATATGATAGACACAAACATAGCTTTTGCTAATTTGTTCTATATTCTAGATTCATTGCACTAATATTGAGAATAAGTGTTTTGAAATAAGGCATTAAGGACTCATCAATTTTCCCATCCCTCTAAATAAAATGAAACTTGAAGGAATTACTGAACCCAGATATCTATCTATCTATCTATCTATCTATCTATCTATCTATCTATCTATCATCTATCTATCATCTATCTATATCTATCTATTTATTTTGAACCTAAATTTTATTTGGAAAACAAATATTTTAATTGAGAAAGTTAAAACCTACAATTATTACTCTGTCTCTCTGTTTCTCTCTCCACACACACACAAACACAGTGTGTGTACTAATTTCTTATTCATTTATTAAACTTCTGTATTATTTTTTAGTTTTACCTCTTAGGAAAAATGATGAAAACCTCAGACTAGTGCAACTAAAGTGTCTAATAGTCCTTTCCAAACTTTTCTTCTTCCTTGTCCTATTTCTCTTGTCCTACATTTGTCTGCTCTACATTATCTCTTTCTTATTTTATGGATTTTATTTACAGTAATATTTTGGTATTAAAATAAGGGGGATAAAAAAGAATAGAAGGAAGTTCAGTGGAGTAGACAAAAAAAAAAAAAGGAAGGGACGAGGGATGGGATAAGGAAAGACAGTGGATTGACTCTGTCCTGTCTGTGTATATATATGAACATGCTACAGTGAATCTCTCCATGATGTACATCCACAAGACACTAATTTCAAGAAACTGTAAATAAATAGCAGAAAGATCAGTAGAGTAGAGGGAAGGGAACCTGGGATGGGAGGATAGGAAGGGGAGGGAAATTGCTGAGGACTTAATGTGAACAAATTATATTCCATGCTTGTATAATTATGTCAAAATGAATTCTATTGTCATGTAAAACTAATCAATAAAAAAGGAAGAAATATTTTGGCTTGCCCTATATACTGGATCAAATTTTCCATCTAGGGTCTGTTTCATCTGTGATATTACTAAGGAAGCTTTATGTCCACTTAACAATGTGCTCAAAATTGCTTCCTGCCTGTTTTTCCTACCAACTCTGGAATGCATGAATACTGTGCAACTCTGCCACTCTCTACTAAAGCACTTCATTCCTTTCTTTGTGCAATGTTCTACTCTAGGTTGAGAGGGTCATTTTAATCTCCTGTTAAGCAAAAACACTGTCTCTTTGTGATTTGGGTCCAAGATTCCCCTTTCAAAGGAATCAAGGACACTAAGAAATATTCTGCATGACACAATAAAAAATGTCCCTTTCCCAGACTTTCCTTAATAGACACAGGATGGTTTTATTTAACACTTTTATTCCATTACCACATTATATATGCAGAGATTTTGACCAGATTCCATTTAAAATTTTTTTTATCAACATTACATATTATGTTCATTTTGACATACTCAAACAAGCATAAAATATAATTTGCTCTACTTCAGTCTCCAGTACTTTCCCTTTCTCTCCTTTCTTCCATCCTCTACCCTACTGGTCTTCCCTCTATTTATTTAGAGTGTTTTATAATCAGGGATGAATAGATATATATAAAGTGAAACTTCGTGTGGTGTATTCATATATTTAGATAAGAGGGTTGGGTCAATTTCATTCCACTGTTTCTCTCTTTTCTCATCCCTCCTTGATTCCCCCTCAATCCCCTTTCTCTGCTCTACTGATCTATCCTATATTTCCATGGGATCTCCCCGCCACTTTTCTATTTTTCTTTCTTATTTTGGTCTAGCTTCTGTATGTGACAGAAAACATTAAACCCCTGACTTTCTGAGTCTGACTTACTTCACTTGATGTAATGTTCTCCATTTTCATCCATTTACTAGCAAATGCCATAATTTCATTCTTCTTTATGACTGAGCTAAACTGTTTTTATACATATCTCATATTTCCTTTATCCACTCATCTGTTGACAAGCACTTGGGCTGGTTCCATAACATGTCTATAGTAAGCTTTGCAGCTATAAACATTGATGTCACAGTATTTGTATAGTATGCTAATTTTGTGTAAGTAGAGGCATGTGATATTTTGGTCATGTGGTGATTCCATTTCTAGTTTGTTGAGAAATCTCTACACTGCTTTCCAGAGTGGTTGTACTAATTTGCAGTCTCACCAACAATGTAACAGTGTACCTTTTTCCTCGCATCCTTATCAGCATGCATCATGCCAGACCTCAAATTGTTCTACAGAGCTCTAGTAAGAAAAGCAGCATGGTATTGGCACCCAAACAAGCAGGAAGACCAAGTGAATAGAACAGAGGACGCAGAACCCACATAGATACGATCATCTGATATTCAACAAAGTTGCCCAAGACCTACCTTGGAGAAAAGATAGTCTTTTAAACTAGTTGGCTTGGAAAACTGGAAATCTAAACATAGAAGAATGAAACTTGGCCTGTATTTCTCACCTGGCACAAAAGTCGACTCAAAGTGGATCAATGGCCTAGATATTAGACCAGAAAACTTGCAACTGCTAGAAGAACATGCACTCAATAATCCAACGTAAGCACCGACATACTGGCACAGGCACCAACTTCCTTAACAAGACTCCCAAAACTCAAGAAATAAAACCAACAATGAATGGGTGGGACAGCATCAAATTAGAAAGCTTCTGCAAAGCAAAGGAAACAATTAAGATCATGAAGAGGGAACCTATAGAATAGGAGATCTTCACCAGCTGCTCCTCTGGTAGGGGAATAACACCTAGAATATATAAAGAACTAAAAAAAAAATCATAAAGTCAAATAACCTAATTAAGAATAGGCAAAAGAATGAAAGTGACATTTCTTAGAAGAATACAAATGATCAACAAATATCTGAAAAAACATTCAATATCCCTAGCAATTAGGAAAATGCAAATCAGAACTACAATATGATTTCACCTCTCTCCAGTCAGAATGGAAATTACCAAGAACACATAGACTTCAGTCTTTTTCATGGCACCTTCTACACAATCAGCTGCACCAAGATGAAGCTGAATATCTCCTTCCCAGCCACTGGCTGCCAGAAACTCACTGAAGTGGATGATAAATGCAAACTTTGTACTTTTTATGAGAAGCCTATGGCGACACAAGTTGTTGCTGACTATCTGGGTGAAAAAAGGAAGGGTTGTGTGGTTTGAATCACTGGCGGGAATGAAAAACAAGGTTTCCCCATATAGCAGCGTGTCTTGACCCATAGCCATGTTTGCTTGCTATGAGTAAGGGACAATCCTGTTATAGACCAAGGTGAACTGGAGAGAGAAAGCACAAATCTGTTTGATGCCAATCTAATCATTCTTAACTTGGTTATTCCAAAAAAAAATATAGAGAAGCCAGTGCCATGTGGCATGCCTAGAATCCCAGCGACTTTGGAGGCTAAGGCAGGAGGACCACAAATTTCAATGCCAGCCTCAATTTAGCAAGACCCTAAGCAACTCAGTGAGACCCTGTCTATAAATAAAATACAAAATGGGGCTGGGAATGTGATCAAGTGTCCCTGAGTTCAATCCCTGGTACCAAAAAAAAAAAAAAAAAAAAAAAAAAAAGAGAGAGAGAGAGAGAGAGAGAGAGCAGGATACTCCTGATCTTACCTGATACTACTGTGCCTTGTCAACTGGGACTCAAAAGAGATATTATAATCTGCAAACTTTTCATTGTCTCTAAGGAAGGTGATGTCCACCAACATGTTGTCAGAAAACTCTTAAACAAGAAAAGTAAAAACCCAGGACCACAGCACTGAAGATTCCAGTGTCTTGTTACTCCATGTGTCCTGCAACACAAGTGCTGGTGTATTACTCCGAACAAACAGCTTACTAAGAAGAACAGGAAGCAGCTGCAGAATATGTCAAACTTTTGATCAAGAGAATGAAAGAAGCCAAACAAAAACCCCAGGAATAGATCCCAAGAGACGCATGCTGTCCTCTCTGAGAGTTTCTACTTCTAAGTCTTAGTCTGGTCTGGTCAAAGGTCAAAAATAAGAATTTTTAAGAGTAATAAATAAGATCAGACCTTCAAAATAATACCTAGACTTTTTGTCTGTTAACCTAACCCTCAATGATTGACTTGTTGCTTTTATAAATAAAGTGTTAGACTACAAAATAGCTATTTAAATTGTGTAAGTCCTGTTGATCTTTAAACTTCTTCCAGGGTACGATTTTTAATTTTTAATTTTTTTATTTTTACAGATTGCATTTTGATTCATTTTACTCAAATGGGGTACATCTTTTTGTTTCTATGGTTGTGCATGATATAGATTCACCAGGGCACGATTTTTAAAGCTCATGAATTTATGCTGCAAATTGAGATCATATTTCATGAGTCACTGATTAGTCTTTTTTACTGATAGGGTAGTCTATCACTTATCACTACTAATAAACAAATTCAGTAGATACTTGACTAGAGAAGAAAAGAAAAAATGCTTGATGGAAATGTCAGGCTAGATAAAAAAACAAAAACAAAAAACAAAAAAACTTCCTGCTAAGAAACACATTCCTTTGAGGTGAGAGATGCACCAGGCACACATCACACCATGTTTTTCATTAATTTTAATGGATCATGACTTGGTAACTCTTGAAAGTTAGACTGTGCCAAAAGAACTTTACCTTTTGGAGGGATTTCATATTTTCCTACTGTAAGCTTTATTCCTTGAAAATAACAAAATATTTTAAAGTGAAAGTTGACAATTAACAAGAACTGCAGACTGGTTGCAATCTGGGCTTCTGAATTCAGAAATGATAACTTTTTCATCAATAAAGAGTAAAATGTGGCACATTCAGAGAGAATAACACTGCAACGTGTTATGAAGGCTGAGGATTGTTGGGGTTTTTTTATCATTTTTTTTCTCAGACATATTCTCCTTTCCTTCTTTCAATTTTCCAAGCTAAATTTTTGGCAGCAAAGGGCCTCATTTTAAAGATATGCATGTGCCATGCAGCTAAATACAAGAGCTTTGTTAAAGAAATTGAAATATTTTGACTATTTAGTATTTTAGAAAAGTATGAGACAGGTGGATGGTGCCAAATTTGACAAAAATATGATAGACATATTAGTCATACAAGTTGGAATGGTATCTGAAATGTCTCCCAGAGTGTGCTTCACTCCATATCTTCCAATAATCTCATAGACTGAATTTGAAATCTTTGTTCTGATCTTCAAAGTTCTATTCTGCTTGGTTGCTAATAATACTATTACTACTACTACTACTACTACAACTAGTACTACTATTTAATACCTATAGAGATACTATGTTATGCTTGCTATTTATTTCAGATTATTTAAAATTTGAAATAAGAACTCTTTAGGGCGAATTTTTTTTTTTCTTTTTTTTTTTTTTTGCAGTGCTAGGGATTGAACCCAGGGCCTTGTGCTTGCGAGGCAGGCACTCCACCAACCAAGCTATATCCCCAGCCCTAGGGCAAATGTTAATAACCAGTTTTGCATATTAAGTAACTGGGGTACAGAAATGTAATTCACTTTTGTAAGTTCCCAAACTAGTACATGGAAGAACTAAATTGAATACTCCAAAGTATATGAAATTCTCATTTAATTTGATAAAATTGTTGAAAGAATAAAAATACATCCATGACTGTAAATCTGAAAACCTGTTTCAGCCTGAACAAGGAAAGAAAAGCATCCTTGTAAATAATCAGTCCAGGGGCATACATTTAGAGCCAGCTATAGAGTTACAAGGTATTTCTCCCAAGATCACATAGTAGCTGTACCAGCCTTCTTTGTAAGTGATTTCGTCTCAACGATGTCCCCAGATATGCTCTACTACCATCTATTGCTGGGTTGCCCAAATGCTAAGGTGTCATTGCTTCCTGACAGCATCAAATCCCTCATTAATCTCCCCTTCTCTTAATCCCACCTCAGAAAAATTATATCAAACCCAGAACTGATCCCCTCACAATCCTTCAGCAGGAGCCTAACCTACACAAGGTTTGCTTGCATCCTTTGGAAGGACATTATCTGGAATGTCCTTCACGTCATTGAATCAATAAATCTGATTTTGTCTGACTACATTCTTGTTCTTGGCAGTGTTTTGCTGATTACATTTTTTAATTTAAAGGCCATTGTCAGATATTTGTAGGGTTATTCATATAAGGAATAGACAAGTAAACCTAGAATTTGACTATATATTCATTGTCAAAAGAAGATGAGAAGGTGATTTGCTTTCTATAATGTTACTCAAATGTTTCTGTGTTGATAATATGTATGTTTCAAATGATTATGTGGCAATGTGACCTATTCAGGGATCAAAAACCAACATTCATTATTTCATCAATTAAGTTTGCACTAATTTTTGACTCTGTGTCACACACTATGCTAGGAGTTAGGGATAGAAAGCTTGATATTTACAAAAGAGTTTAAAATATTATTTTATGGAGGTATACATAGAATCATCAGAGAAGGAACCAGAGAGAGAATGAAATAGAGTAATAATGCAGGAATCCTGAGGATGATGTCTCTTGAGTATAAATTTGAAGGCTGAACGGGATTTAGGTAAAAGGAAAAGCAGGGTATATGAGGAAGGATTTTCCCTATAGACCTAACAGCATCTCTAAAGGCATGGAAGATTGAAATGAGAATTTCTGTTAAGGGGACTGAAGGAAAGTGATATTCATAATTTAAAGCAAGCCCTGCTGGACTTAATATGCTAAGATAAGGGGTTAAAATATTATCATGAAACTATTATAAATATTATATATATATTATAAATATTGCCAACTATCCCTCCCAACCAAGAGTTCTGTTCCCAATATTCTCTTTACTCACAAAAATATATGTGAATATTTGTTTCACATAGCTCTGTTAACAAACTGCAATATCAGATTTTTACATTAGTGTCAATCCATTCAGGTGAAATTGTAATTTTAATTTGCACTTGTCCATTGCCTTTTCATTTTGCCTTTGGTGTTTGTTTTACATATATTTCTAAAAATAAATTTTGCTTGCATTATCCATCTTTCCTTTAAAGCATGCAAATTTGTGGTCATAGCTTGGAAGGCTGTATCAATTGCAACACTATATTTGGACTCTCCAATATTTTACCCTAATACCATTATGGATTTATTTATTTATTTATTTACTTATTGTAGTGCTGGGGATCAAACCTAGGGCCACACAGATATCAGGCAAGCAGTTTTTCACTTAGTCAAATCCCCCTCCTAAGAACATAGGATTTTATTTATTCAGATCTCATTTGTCCTTCAATGGAATTTTATAATTTTCTTTATATGATTCTTATATTTAAATTTACTTTTAATTTTTATTGCTATTGTAATTGGGGTACATTCTTCTATTTTATATCCCAATTGTTATTGTTGCTAAATGGAAAAATCTATTGATGTCTACATGTAAGTACATTACCTAGGTACATTAGAAAATACACTGTTTTAGTACTTTCTGTTGATTGTCTTAGATATTCTAAATTTATAATTATACCATCTATATGTAGTAATGATTTCACATTAGAAGGTATTTAATTCATGGAAGTTGATAGCAGTGGGAATCTAAAGAAAAAGTTAAATATAAAAAAAGAACAAAAATGACTGGTTTTCCTTAACTATGTAGCTAGTGATGCCATTCTCTGAGACAAGTATGACAGACACCAAAAGATTAGGTTTGTAGAGGAATAAAAAGGTTGGAAACTGATGGTGCTAATTCTGCATATGTTTGATTTGGAGTACTCATGGAATATTCAAGAGGAAACTGACTTTAGTTTCGTCTTGGTTCTAAAAGGAAATGGTTAACAAAGTCTTGGAGAGTAATAGAATTTAAGGAGATGGTAGAAGAGGATACTGTGGTGGACAGTCTTTAAAGTGACACCTGTAATCCCTGCCTCCTAGTATTCATGTCTTCAGTGACTGTTCTCCCCTTGAGTATGGGTATGTGGTGTGACCTTCTGATAAACAAAAGTGAATGAATGTTTGTGACTACAATGCATAAGACTGTCACTTGCTAAGATATTTTCTCCCTGTCTGGTTTGGTGTTTTCATCCTAAAGTGGCCTGCATGGCCATAAATTGAGGGTAGCCTTAAAACAGCAAGAAACTGAGGTTTTCTGTTTCACACACTGTAAGGAACAAAATTCTGCTCAGAACATGTAAGCTTGGAAGCAAATTCTCCTCTATTCAAGACGCAGATCAAATAGACCTGGCCAACATCTTAATCACAACATTTTGAGATAATGATATAGATGACCAAGCTGAACTGTGTTCAGATTCTTTACCCACAGAAATTGATAATGTATGTTGTTTTAAGTCACTAAATTTGTGATAATGCACTGCAGGGATATATAACTAATGCAGTAACAATAAAGAATAATGAGAAATAGTGGAATCAGATGAAAAACAAATACAGTGTTTCACACGTCAAGGGAGGAGAGGATTTCAAGACAAAAAAATATGAACTATAAAAAAATCATACAGTGAATCAGGTAACAATTTTTTATCATATCAAGTGTGAATAAGAAATATTAATAGAAAACATGAACACTAACAAGAAAAACATTATTAATGTGGCTTGGAAGGAAGTCTAATTAGAATACGTTGGAAATCAGAAAGTATAAAAAAGTATGAAGACCAAATCGAATGATGATTTTTATAAAGCTTTCTTCAGCACATGGCCTTATTAATTTGAGGCCAGTTGCATTCACGTAATACAGTTCCAGCTAATTTTCCATCATTATTTAAAACTATCTCAACTGTCATATTTTATTATATTCAGATATTATGTAGTTTTAAAGGATTGTTATTATGAGAAATGGAATGGTAGTTATTATCATATTATGAGAAATGAAATGGTAGTTATTATCATACCAATATATTACCAAAGTGATATTAATAAACAAAATAAAATCTCTAGCTGTACACACACACACACACACATACACACACAAAAGTCTCTGGATAATAGCAAACAGATTAAGACAACTGATTATGTGACACCATGTAAAAAGAGAGATAACGTAATTTTATTAAATTAAACCAATGATATTGACCACATTAATTAGTCTTGGATTATATTATATAGAAAATGGTGTTGCCTACTACGTCCATCATGAATCAGAGTTTGAGATGCATATCTAACTAATTTGATTATTTCATACAAAGCAAATATGTGATTCATTTAAAAATTTACTTTGGAACCACAAAATGCACTTAGGTAATATATAGTGAGATATAATCATAAACTCACAAAATGTAGTGTATATTGTCCTGAAATTGAATTGTTATGGGGTCAAAAGAAATGTATTGAATTTGTGAGAGAGTAAAATGAACAATTGGTTTTGAAGGAAATATAAAAATTATTTGGTGGGTTAAAGGGCTTCATTGTTTTGATTAAATACATATCAGATATTTGGGCATCTGTATTTCATAATAGCATACATAGGTTATCAGAGGGATATAAGTTAAAGATTAAAAGTATCTGGATTTATTATAAACAATATTTGTTCATGTTATCAAAAGTAAGAAAGACAAGAAAAAAGTCCTTGGTCATTCAGTGGCTTTTTCTGAATATATTTGACTTATTTCATCTAGAAAGCTATTCCTTTATACTAAAATTCATTGCAGACACAAAAAGATTTAAGATTAAGGAATCCATAGAGGTGGAGAGAAATAAGAATTTTCAAACAAGCATCTTCTAAAAAGTTGAATGACCTTTTGACATGGTATTTGCCAGCAATTTTTCCACAGTAATATGGCAAGCTGAGAAATAGCAATAGCTTTGAAAACTTTCCTACTGCTTTTTAAAGACTGCTCTGATGTTCAAGTAAATTAAATTTCTCTTTGGTGGTTTCTCTGCTGTCATTTTTCTTCATTGATAAAATATGTAAGAACTGAGCACTGGACATTAAACAGCATCCATTTATAAAGTGATGTTCCTATTATTCTTTGAGGTTTGGAGGCATGCATTAAGGGGAGGGGAGTTTTTATTTCCTGCACTAAACTTAACTGTTACTTTTGAACATTTTTATCTGATATCATGTAGTAACTCATCCAACTTCTCTTATAGGTGGTATGTTAAGCCAGGCTCATATATCACAAGCTATGCTATCTGGGAATCTGGGATTTCATTGAGAAAATAAGTACCATGTGATTGCTTTAAGAATTTTAAGAGTCAGAACACAACTAGAGAGATACAAAAATAAGACTAGAAACAAAAAAATCACAATAAAGACGATTTTCTGCAAGTTGAGTTGGAGTAAACAAGATTCAACTGAAAAGTTTACTCTACACTGTGTGGTGGTCTATTTTTGAGGTCTCCAGGTTAAAGTCAAGCATCTGGCTTAATGAAGGAAACTTTTTGATTGCCAAAGGTAAGTCTAGGATTAACCAGAGTTCAGTTTTCTGGGTATTTATGCTTTAGAGTAATATGTTTAAGTAGAGCTGGAGAATTCCTCAGTGAGATCCAAAGTTATAATTCAAGGTATAGGGGAAGGTTTGTCAAAATTTGTAAAAGCTATTCGGTTTTATACATATCTGTGAACTTTGAAGGTCATAGGCAAAAGGGTAATTCACTCCATAGTATATGAGATATTTAGTTAAGATGAAAGCCCCAGTGGCATGCAGATAGGCAAGAGTTGCTGAATTCCAGACACCATCGGCAAACCTTATACCTCATGAATCATAAAACTTGAGTCCCACTGCCATTGACGTTGTTTCAGTATTAGTTTATTTCTTCCTAAGTCAGGCCACATGCTTCATAAAATAACAACTATAAATATCACCAACGTCCAAAATCATCATGGCTTGGGCTCTATGTTTTGTTTGTGTGGAAGTAGAGCCCTTTTGGAAGATATAAGTACTTGTATGGATTTTAAGATATAAGTGGTACCTTAATTCTGTGGTCCATCTTGATAACTTATTTAAAATGATGAATTTAAAATTGGAAGCTCTTCAAGCACTTCATCTCTGCCCCTTTGATGGCTACAACATGGATTAATAATTAAGGGATGTAAGGACAGCAATCCCCATTCACTCGAAATCAATGATATACAAAGTGTACCCAGCATTAGCTTGAATAATTGGGGAAATTCTATTAATACATACATATTTCACCCAAACCATATAGAAGTTTCCCTGAAGTGCCCTTAATCACCTGATGTTCTCCAAACACACAGATCTGGACTCACTCTTAAGTAGATGGACAAACATGCATATATGTACACACAGAGACACAGACACACATTCTATAATTATTCTCCAATTAGCATAGAAGTTACCCTGTTTAAATTCAGTTCAACTTCATAATTACTAGAATGTTTGTGTGAAGTACAGTTGGTTCAAATAACTGGAAAAAATGTCAGTATTTCAAACTTAAAATAAGTGAGTTTAGTGAATACTTTTAGTGCATTTTGCTAGCTCCATACCAGTAAGAAAAAAGGGTAAATTGGGTTTAGACAATTAAAAGTGGTTGACATACTTTTAAGCTTCATGGTCATAAGACACACAGAAGGAAAATATGTGAATTTCTACTATATGAATTTTAATAAAAATGCAAAAAACCTGCAATGAATCTTATGAGTTATGGAAATAGCTTGTTTTCCCACTTTTAAAATTTGTTCTTTTTAGATATACATGACAGTAGAGAGTATTTTGACATATTATACATATATGGAGTATAACTTGTTCTAATTAGGATCCTATTCTTGTGGTGTTACATGATGTGGAGTTACCCTGGTCATGTATTCATATATAAGGATAGGGAAGTTATGTTTGATTCATTCTATTGTCTTTCCTATTCCCTTTCCCCATTCCTTCCCTTCATTCCCCTTTGTCTAATCCATTGGACTTCTGTTTTTCCCCTTTCCACCCTCCTTTCTTGTGGGTTAGCATCCACATATCAGAGAGAACACTCAGCCTTTGGTTTTATGGGATTTACTTATTTTATTTAGCATGATAATCTGAAGTTCCATCCATTGACCTGCAAATGCCATGATTTCATTCTTCTTTAAGACTGAGTAATATCCCATTATATATACATACCACATTTTCTTTATCCATGCATCTGTTGAAGGGCACCTAGGTTGGTTCCATAGCTTGGCTATTGTGAATTGAGCTGCTATAAATGTTGATGTGACTGCGTTGCTGCAGTATGCTGATTTTAAGTCCTTTGGGTATAAACTGAGGAGTGGAATAACTGGGTTAAATGGTGGTTCTATTCCAAGTTTTCTGAGGAATCTCCATACTGCTTTCCAGAGTGGTTGTACCAATTTGGAGTCCCACCAGCAATGTATGAGTGAACTTTTTCCCCCATATCCTCACTGACATTTATTGTTGCTTGTATATTTGATAATTGCCCTGTTGAATGGAGTGAGATGGAATCTCAGTGTAGTTTTAATTGGCACTTCTTAGTTGCTAGAGATTTTGAACATTTTTTCATATCTTTTTGACCATTCATATTTCTTCTTCTTTGATGGCAATACCTTTTAATTCTGTGTTCCCATTCAAAGACAAAAGCAAAATCCCTTGTGATCCTACTGGCAAGCTGACTTCAAAACTTTCTTGACATTGAGCTGCTACTTTGTCAAGGAGTCAGTGCAGATTATTTCTATACCTATAGCTATAGATATCTGATAGCATGATAGTCATATAATCAACATAAAACTGTGTCCACAATGCTCCCTGTGATTGGAAGGCTACTCTATAGGCCCCATTTCTGTTATATATTTTAGGCAGGAAGATAAATCATAATGATTAGTCACAGAAAAGAGAACAGGCCTCATGAATACTATGGGTATTCATATAAGAACCAAGAGACTGGTTGAAAATAAAACAAAAAATTGAAAGAATGGAAGAACAGAATAATGAAAGTGAGAATGAAAGGAAGAAAGGAATGAGAGAGAAAAAGAAGAAGGAAGGAAAAAGGAGAGAAGGGGAAGCCAAATCCTTTATAAATTAAATCCAACAAAAGGTAATGTGATGGCCAGAACACAATAAAAGGGAGAAGAAAAAAATAGATTCAAAACCACATTTTAGAATACTAAAATATGAAGAGTTTTATTGGCTCTTTATGAATAGCAAAAGATCAATGGAATAAGGCAACTTCATTTTATAAAAAGAAACTGAGAAACTCATTGAAAGGCAGAGGATGCTTACGTGGAAAAGTTAAGATTAGGGTATGCAAAGAATATACTGTATGTACTATTACTTGAAATTAGAAAGGACATGTCTAAACAATAATCTCTTTAGTTACTGGTGATGTTTAGTGCCTAAAAGTTAAAGCACTAGGATTGCCTTTTAAAAATTTTATCCTTGTATTTCTATATTCAGCAGAGACCACTAAAGTTCAAACTTCCAGGAGTGGCATGGAGAGAGTGCAACTAATGGCTATATTTAATATCACCTTAGTTTGGGTTCCCCTAAATGTGAACTCAAGGATTTGAGTATGAGTGGTTTATTTGGGATATGAGCTAAGGAAATATGGTGACAAAAATGGGAATAAAACCAAGAAGAAGAAAAGAAATCTAATAAAGCATGCATTATTTAGCAGTTTAAATCCATGGAAGAATAAACCTTGGAATCTTTCCACTGTGGAGTTAGGAAGCTGAAATACATATCCACCAACTAATGTCTCTTGCTAATTGGAGATTGCATCTCAGGCATTCACTTTCCTCCATGGTATTTCTGGACTCTGACATCCAGAGAATAAATATAGGAATCTATAGATTGAACTTGAGATTGCGACAGCTTTTGCTGTAACTCCTATAATATTCTTTTCCCTTACGTATAAAATTTTAAGTTTTATAATTCAACATTCATCTATGACCTGAGACTTATTTCACACCATAATTTTTTAAAATCATGATTAGGAGTATTTAGATAGAATGATTCCACTATAATCCAATAGAATGTGGTTTCCATGAAGGCAGATGATTTGCTTTTCCAACTACTCATGTCACCCAATACATAGAACCTTTAGCTCATATTAATTGCTCAATAAATTTTTGAGCAAATAAATATCTATGAACAAAAGTCAAAGTCAATGTGACTTAAACATGGGAAATGCATTATTACACATAAGAAATCTTATAAAAGGACAGCTAATTGTGATTCCTTTCTCAAAAATTTCCCTGACTCTAATCTCTACTAATGGTTGGCTTCATTGAAAGACTTGGAACAAGAGAACATACTCAAATCCAAGACTCTTACCTAAAAATGACCAGAGAAAAAGGAAGAGAAGAGCCACTTCTGGAAAAAGCTTTAAAAGCTTATTAAAGAGCTTTTCCTGAACCTCCCAGCAAAACTCTTCTTTGTGTCTCAGTGTTATAAATCACATAACATGCCCATTTCTAAAACTAACACAGGCAAAGATGAGGTTGCTCTTTCAACAATCAGCTTAGGAGTGTAGTCAAACTCTCCTCAACCATATGGGGTACATGCTACTACTCACTTGATACCTAAACAGAATTGGAGCTTTCCTAGGAATAAGGAAGGGGAAATGGAGACTGAGCAAGCATACATTTATGGGAGAAGCAACCAAGAACACATTATACTTTTACCTATTATTGCTGCTAAATATTGGCAGGATGTAAATCTATGTAAAAATAGAATAACAGCCTTGATGGTTATTATTATTTATTTGTAGCCCTTCCTCTAAGTTTCAAGGGGTAAGTTGGGGTAATTTGCTATCATTTCACAACATAGCACATGTATGTATGTATGAGTGCATGCTGGAGATGGGCTTTTCCTTTTTGGCCATATGGAAAAGTGAAAATGGACTGAAAATTACTATCTTTCCCTTGACAAGTTAATTATGCTTCATAATCAGTCACAGTCATTTGAACAGCATGGTTGCTGGAATGAGAATTAGTAGGATATCACAATGAACAAATGGGAAACATTTTGTAGAAGGAAATCTCTTTGACCAATACATAAATGCTGTGAAAATATGATGAAAGAAAAAGTATGTTTTAAAAGAGAAAACACAACTGAGTTGTCAGGCAATTGGGCAGATGTTAAGGAAATTTTTGTATCCAAAGAATACAATTGTGTATACATTAATCTTATGCACTCAACATATTATGTTTTATATCTATTTTCCCACTTCACAATGAATTCCTTTTTTCTTTGTCCCCTGCTCTTTTTTCAGTAATGGGGACTAACACTAAGAGCATTCTACCACTGGGATACATCCTCAACCCTTTTTATTTTTTATTTTGAGACAAGTTCTCGCTAAGTTGCTAAAGCTGCCCTCAAACTTGCAGTCCTCCTCTCAGCCTCCCAAGTAGTTGGAATTAGAGGCATGTACCACTGTGCCAGCTTTGAGTATAAATTTATTGAATTTAAGGACTGTTTTATCTTTACTTCCAAGCATATTGTTTGTCATACAAATGTATGGTGCAGTAAATTAAATTAAATAATGTACTTAATGTACTTTTATAAACCACACACTAAATTACTTTATTGGATTCTATGGATTTAATTTTTTTTCAAAAGTTCAGCTGCTGGTAATGACTAACATTAATATTTCCCTAATAATTCTCACTATTTATATTCATAATATTGTTTTCTGGGTAATGAAACTGTGGAAGATTAAAATGTTCTGATATTTTCCCCAAGATCATGTTTTACATATATTTGCATATAATAAATTCACTCATGCTCCCAATATTTTCATAGATAAATATAATATTATTGGTAGAAATGACAAATTTTGTAACTATTTCCAGACATTCCGTAAGCTAAAACAAAATGTTTACCAAGAGACCTGATTCTTTTCATACTTATTCACCCAAACATAAATTCTACAGCGTGCTACATCTTTATTATGTAGTTTCAAAACAATCATTTTCAATGCCTTCACAAAGTGTAATAGAATTGCTAGACTATGATTTAAGAACTATTTCCCTGCTGTTGTATGTTGAGGGTTTTCTTCCCAGTGTTTTTTTTCCATAACCCAATGAACATGTAAGTGTTAAGTTTCCACGTGAACATGTACTTTTCCACAGGGAAAATTCCTTGATATGAATATAATGTGTGTGACTGCATCAGTACGCATTTATAGGGGCTTGAAGAGTGGCTAAATCTTCTAGACACATGATTTTGGGGAAAAGTCATTTATAAGATCCTTTGGCTTCCATTTCCTCATTTATTGAAAAGAGAGAATGATAGATTCTGAGCTTTCTCATGATGAATCTCTTTGTCTGCAAAAACAAAACAAAATAACCCCCCAGAAAATCATTCAAGTTAAAAGGAAATTTTAAGAATAAAGGGAATTTTAAGAGATTCAAAAATCAAATACAAGTTTACCTGCAACTCAAACCAGAATGTGAAGTCTTTGTGACCAAATTTCCCTTATATCACCACCTCCCATTAATGTCTTGCTACACTTTCTGCATGCTGTCTTCCTTTTCTATTCTTGAACACAATTCATTCGGTGAAATGCAAATTAGGTCATTTTCTGTCTCTGAGATAATGTGACCTTCTGTGACTAATACTCACATATAACTTATAAGCAATTCTGTTTCTAAATTCTTAGAGGGTGGGTATTCAGGTTGCAGGCATCCCAAAATGTATTATTTATAACATTACCATTTCTGGTAAAGTGAATAAATTCACTTTTCTTTCTCTAGTATTATTCATCAATAATATTATCAATATTATAGATTCCACCCTTCCATAATTTTTACTATGTCTAATTTGGGGGACACCGCTATATATTGTAGAAAAAACAAAACATAGGGCATACTCTCCTACATCTTTGTTCATTTAACTTGAGCACTTGTTAGAAATGTAGAATCTGCTGTATAAGAATCTGCATTTTGTCCAGATTCTCAATAAGTTCTGTAAGTACTGTGCCTGCATTATGTATTATTCCACTGGAAGTCAGAACCCATGAGGCATTTAATTCCTGGATCTGTTTCTAACCTAATTTGTTCACTTCTATGTCTAATTCTAGTCAATAACAAACTGATTGCTCTCAGTGTTGCTAGACCATGGAACAATTTTCTTCTCTGTGTATAAAGTAAGAGCTTTTGTCTTGATTACATAAAGTTCATCAATTTTATTTTGTATATGTGTTCCTATTGAAATCTCTGATTTGTAATTGCTCTGGTAAAAGTCAATGCAGTATAATAATGTCTAGAAATCTAGTTTGTCTATGTACAACCTTTAAGTAACTTCCATTAAAGATGTTATAAAACTTCCATGTTTTCAGATGAAGTGAAAATATCTTTCAAACTAAATGGTTCCTAGGATGGATTTTTTTTTACTCATAATTAAACCAACTTTTCTTCATGGAATTTGCATGATTTTCACTACAAATGAAAAGAATAGATATCTATTTCCCTATCTGCTTGCTATAGTTAGACATTTGCTTTAAATTCCTTCCTAGTCACCACATACATAAATTAATAGTGTTTAAAGAAAAATAGATTCTTTGAACTTATATTTGTTGATTTTTTCATCAATGTGTCCTTGATTATTTGATATAAACAAATACATTTATCAAGCTACTTTGTGTAATAAAGGGTTTGGACTACATAATAAACTGAGTTAATTCCAACTACGATATTCATTTATAACTCTTTTGCTATAGCATTGAGCACGACTAGCAGGGTGCAATGCCACTGGTTCTGGGAGTGTGGAAAATACAAATGGTAGGCTACAAGCAACTGTGCCTGCCAGGGCAAAATGCTTACTCTAAGATGACATTAACAGGAATTGCAAGGGCATCCCTTTTCTCCTCCTCTTGTCTTCTAATCTTCTCTGATGTCTTTGCTGGCCAAAGGTAAGTGATTTTGCATAGTTCCATCTCAAATGTCACTTAGAATTTATTAAAGGGTAAATTTGAAGTGAGGTATGCTAGATAAATGACTAGTACAGTCCTTCCATTTGGCTACATGGCATTAAATTACAAGCTTCACCATATATTATCACATATTTGAACTCCTATGCAACAGGAGTAATGACTCCTTCATGCTTCTACTAACAACGTGTGTCAATGCTTTGTACAAAAACACTCACCTCTTCTTTCTTAAAAGAGGAGTTACAACATCCCAACAGATGTAGCATATGTCAGTGTACAACATTAAGTCATTTTTGATCTCAGTCACAATCTCATCTGAATTCTTGGATGAGAGCATTCAAACTAAGTAGTAAAGTTAACTATACTCCAAATCCTCATAAATCATAGTACTTGAAAACAATAAGGAATGGAAAAAAATAAACTAAATGACATGTTCATATATACACATTTAACAAGAAAGAAAGTATGAATATCTCTTATATTGCTATTTTTATAGATTACCATAAGGCCAGAATAGATATTTATGATTTTCTTTTACAACATTCCATATTATGTTTGTCCTTAACAGGTACTTTAATTAATTTGCATCCTTTATGACCCAAAACTTTATAACTAAAACATATGAATTCTCATTTTTATCTGTAGGTTTTTTTTAAATCTATGGAACTCCACTTTTTGTTTTGTTTTGTTTTGTTTGTAATCTGGAACAATAACTTCAACCAGTGTGGTCGCCAACCCCCTTATTTGTTCACTTGCTCAGAGGCACATCACAAATGTCCATACATTTGATCAAAATGTATCTTCCTAATTCCTGTTCATCAGGTCCAGTCAGTCTGATTTTATTAATACAGAGTGGAATACTTAGTAGATTCTCTCAGGCCCATCATTATGAACATCTCTTTATGCCAGAAAGTAGGTACATCGACATAGCCCTGAAACAATGCAATGAAAATGAACTTCTGCTACTGCTCCTTGCAAACTGGTATAGAGATAAAAGCATTTGCCAGATCAATAATTATGTACCCTTGCTGGGGCTGTGTTGATTTGTTCCAGTAAAGATACCACAGCTGTAACAGCTGCTGTAATTAAATCACCATCTCATTAAGTTTACAATAATTCACAGTCAGTCTCCAAGATATGCACAGGCCAAACAAGTGAGTTAAATTGAATGTACATTTTTCAAGTCTTTGATGGCATGACTCATCTCAGCAGTTTCCTTTGGGAATCAAAAGTGCTTTTGGTTTATTTTCCTGGTGGGGAAAGGAGTCAGGAGGCATGCATTTAGTTCTTTCTATGCCAACTGTCATTCATGGTTCAGGGAGGCAATTATACATTAAAGAACTGGAAAATAGACCACAAGGTAACGTTTTGCTCTAGCAAATGTATGGGGGAATGACTTAGGCCAATGCTAATTTTATCACCTGACTACCATGTTTGTACTGAACTAATAGACCAGAACAGCATTTTTGTTCCCCAGAAATTATTGTCAATTCATATCAGTGTCTAGGAATCCCAGTAACATCTGAATATTTCTTTCTCTGGTCTGTAATGACATTTGTACGTGAATTTGGATCATCTTGGGAGGACTCAAAGAAAGATTCACAGGACTTAATGTTGTACACTGACATACACTACATCTGTTGGTATAAGAGGTACAGTTGCAAAAATTAGTCTTTGTTCCGTATTTTATGTTTTATGTAAGATATATTACATATTTGAAATATATTAAGACAAAACTAAATTTTAAAATTACATTGCACACAAGCTGTCACAAGTCTAAATTTCAATTTATCAATCAGATAAAATTGTAGAAATATTTCACCTTTACATATATAATTCCATGCTTTGTTAGGTGTATTCATGCCAATAAATTCAGCTTATCCCAATAATTTGTATCATTGGAGCCTTAGAGCCATCTATATAGATACGTCTACAAAGCATCTGTCCCAATTTCATCTTTTTGGGATTTGAACTGGAACATTCTAGAGTGTGATCTCATCAGATGGAGGGTATACTTATATTGATATTCATCTATATATTCATGTACACATTCATGCACATATTCACAATCATATTCATGTACATATAACTGTATATTCATATTCCTATCCATGAACTTTTTCTTGTACATGTACATACGTGTATTCATACACATCCATTTTCATGTACATGCACATGGACATATTCATAATCATGAACTTGTACACACTCATATTCATGTACACGTACTGTCATATTCATGCACAGATTCCCATTCAATTACATGAACACTTTCACACATATTCAAATTTATGTACATGTACACATATACCTTCATATTCATATTCATATACATATTAATACTATATCCATTTTTGTATTCATATGCATGTGTGCATGTATACATTCATCTTCATGTACATGAAAATGTTCATATTTATACAAATTCATATTCATGTCCAGGTACATATTCATATTCATGTATACATTCATATTTCTATACATATTAATGTACACATATTAATGTGCATGTACATTTTCATATATTAACAGATATTCATATTCATATACAAATATATACATGTGTATACAAATGAATATCATATACTCATTCATATTCATATGTTTATATTCATGTTCATGCATTTTCATATTAATATTTATGTGCATACATATTCATACTTATTGTACATATATATTCATATATATTCACATAAATATTCATGTACATATCCTCATTCATATTAATGTACATATCATGTATACATATTTATGTTCATATACCTAAACATTCATATACATATTAATGCCTTGCCTTTTCATACTTTGAAGGTAGAATGAGAAAACTCTGGAATGAGAAAATATCAGAAGGACTGTGCAGAAGTTAACTCACCAGATCATGTGGATTATAGATATTGTTACCTCCCTTACCAGGTGGAGGATATGGGGACTTACACTTTCCAAGGCATGAAGGACATGGGACCAACCACCCAAAGGGAAGCATTCCTTTCACTTGATGGAGGACATGGAGTTTTATGCCAAAATCTAGGGCAGGCATTAGGGTATATGTTATAGATTCATCTATATAAATTCATCTTTTGAGAGTGTAGGTCTTTGGTAACTTTTCTTACTTATTTTATAGAGCTTGGTTTATTTCTAATTTTATGTCTTTTCTGGGGTCTGACTTGGTAAATTTGCTTGTTTTCAGTTGTTATTTAGTCTATGTTCTAAAGTAAATTTGCATAGAGTTATGAAATTTAGACTAAACTGACCTTGATAACTTCATTTTGTGTTTAATTCTGCTTATCATTTCTTTATTTGCATATTAATGCTCCCCTGTTTTCCTTGATTAGCTTAGGTTGTGATTTGTCTATTTTATTTTTTCAAATAATTAGATTAAATTTTAGTTCTAGCAAACCCAGTAGCAACGAGTACACTTAACTCTCAAAATTTATTTTCTAATACAATTTGCAAACACAAAGAAACAGGACTTTCTGGAGAAATGGCTGATTCTAGGCCTGGGGCATTCACAGTATTAAATGTACCTGAGACATTTTGTGGTGTTTGTCAGAAAGTAAGAAAGTTCTCAAAAAATAAGAAAGCAAACCCAAGTTGATGGTGCATTTCAGGAGTAAACTGAAAGAGCTCCAAATGGCCAGAGCTGGAAAAATTTGAGATACAAATTCAAAAAATAAATTATTAGATTACAACTGAAGTTATAAAGGTAAATAATGAGTCCATACTGATATAATGAAATGGTTGAGTGAAATATTAAATGGTTGGAAGAGACAAATCTCCCATGTAGAAGAATTTCAAATATAGTATAGAAATATTCTTCCCTTAAAGAGATAGAGCAAAATTCTGTACTATTTCCAAAGAGTACAATATGGAAAGAAAGAAAAAAATCATTTTATAGTTGATAAATCTGACTTACTCTACTTTAGCCTGATGATCAAGGCAGGTGAATATCAACACTAGTAAATCATGTTAATACTATATAGAATTGATGGATGTGATGAAAATGATAATTTCCTTGCATGGGCTTCCTCCTCTGCATTAGCCAGGGTCCCAAGAGAGATAGAATCAATAGAATGGTTAGATAGAAGGTAGATAGATGATACATAGAAAGATAGATAAATTTATTATAAGGATTTTTTCACATTATTACAGAGCTTTAGAAGTTCCCACTATCCATAGGGTGAATTTGAAAGCTGGAGACCCAAGAAAGCTAATGGTATAATTTTAGTTCATATCCAAAGCTCTTAGAACCAGGATAACTAATGGTATATCCCCAGTCTAAGACCAGCAGGATGAAAACCCAGAAAGTTCGGATATTTCTGTCAGCATCAGAAAGCAGGAAAAATAATATGTTTTTAGATTTAAGGCCAAGAATTCACAGGCAGTAGGAATTCTCCTTCACTTTGGGGAGGGTCAAGCATTTTGTTCTATTTATGACTTCAGGTGATTGCATGAAATCCATTCACATTAAGGCTGACAATCTGCTTTACGTGGCTCTCAGTTTAAATTTTAATTTTACACAAAATTCCTTCACAAGAAACACTCAGAATAATGTTTAACCAAATATCTGGGCAACTTGTAGCCCAGACAAATTGATATATAAAGTTAATTGTCATATCCTTAAAAGCCATAGTGTCAGCCTAACCATATGAAAATCATTAGACAAATTTCAAGAGGGCTATTCTAAAAAAATACTTGAGCAGTACAGGTAAAATCTTTGAAAGTGATTAAAGATGAGGAGTGCCTGAGGAACTGTTACATCCCAGAGGAGACCAGTGAGACATGACAATTTTAATATGGTATCCTGGATGATATTAATGAGTTGAAAAGGAGCATTAGGTAAATACTAAGGAAATTTCAATGTAGACTTTAGTTTGTAAAAATAATGTATCAATATTTGTTCAATAATTATAACAAAGACACCATACCAAGCTAAGATGTTAACAATGGGGGGAACTGGTTGTATGGTATGGGAGGTTTCTATGTTTAATATTGTCAAATATGTTATAAATCTGAAACTTCTAAAATTAAAGCCTCTTTAAATTTTTAAATATTGTAAGGAGATGGTGGAAAGGGAAATTCAAGTGAAACTTTCATTTTCTAATGAAGAAATCATTAAATACTTCTTAAAGATGATAAATTATGTTTTAGAATATTAGAAGCAGCACCAAAATATCTAAAAATAGAAATGATCAAAGGGAGTTCTTCTGAGAAGTGTGAATGTGAGTATACCTTGGAATGCCTTCCTTTAATGTTTGAAATTGGATTTGTAAAATTATGTAGTCATAAATAATTGGAATTAGCAACAACTACAATATTTCAAACTTTTCACTTTCTAACTATATTTCTAATTCTTATTTTATTGTTTTTTCCTTTTCATGTAGTTATTTCATTTTAAAAAGTATATTTTTGGGTAAGAGTATCAATTTGTTTAAATTTCAATTTTTTCATTGTTATTATTTACTAAGACTATGCATTTTCCTCTCAGCACTGACTTAGTCAGATATCATTGATTTTGAAAAATAGTATTGGCATTATTATTGTTTGCTTGTCATTCTGCAATTCTAGGTTTATTTCTCTCATTACCTAAGAGTAACATACAATGAAGATTTATAGTTCCTTTGTGGACAGGCTTATTTTCTTCTGATTTTGTTGTTGTATCCTAATTTTATTAAATATTTTGTTTGAATGATTTTTGTGTTAATTCTAATTTTGAAAAACTTTCAGTGCATAACCTATTATATGGACAATTTATATGAATGGTCCATGGGTCCTTCAATAACATGTGAATTTTCATTCATAAAGGGATAGAACATATGGCCAAACATCTTCATTAAAATAAATTTTATGCATTTATATCTTTATTTTTGATCATGTGATCCTTTTTTGGTCTACAGGATATGCATTTAAATCTATATATCTCCTTCTCTCTTTCTGCATCCCTTTGTAGTTTCCATTTTATGGATACTGCTGCTATGTAATCAGTTGCTTAGATACTTTTAATGGGTATAGCATGCCAGTTTTTCACAGGTGTAGTCCTAAAGTACATATGTGTATAATTTATGTAATATACATATATATTTCTATTTATCTATTTATGTATAGACATAAGAATCTGTTGTAAATCAGAATTATGTGCAAATTATAATTTTAAATTTTAATTATTCTTTCACTAATTTGTTTTTATTTGTGAACTTAAATGCCTGCATTTTTCATATTCAATAATTTCCCTTGTATTTTTATTTCTTTGCTTTACATATTTATATTCTCTGTATCCCACATTTTCCTCTTTAGTCTTTGTTTCTGAAACAATTGTCTATCTTTGTGAGCTATTCATGACTTTCATTCATTTAGTTTCATGTCCTTCTCCCAACTACCTAGCAGTCATTTCCTTTCATCCAAGAATACTTTCTATCAATTTCTCTTTTTGTTTTAATTTATTCTTTCACAGATGTTATTGTTGCCTTCATATTTTTTCATTTCATTTTGGAGTGTTAATATACATTATTTTTTCTCACTTGTTTCAATATCTTTTCACTTGTGATTTGCCAGCATGTATGAGAAAAATGTGTGATCCATTTTCATGTTTTTTATATGCTGTCTTTGAAGAATCAGACTGAATTTATTTCCAGTCATTCATATTTGAATGAGATGACAGTAGATATGTGGGTTTACTTCTTAGATTTCTATTCTGTTCCATAGGTCTGTACATTTCTGTGCCAATACTGTGATTTTTTGGTTACTATAGGCCCTGTAGCATATTTTGAAGTGACGAAGTATGATGATTCTTGCTTTTTGTTTTTGTTCAAGATGAATTTGGCTATTCAGGGATTTGGGAAGTTCCATGTACATTTAAGGACCATTTTTTTCTAGTTCTTTATATAATATCATTGCTTTGCATAGGGATTGCACTGAATCTGTAAATTGCTCTCAATATCATGGGCATTTAAAAATATTGATATTTACACTCCATGAAGATAGGCTGCCTTTTCATTTTTGTCATCTTCCATTTCTCTCATCAATTTTTATAAATTTTATTATAGAGATCTTCCTCATATTTGGTTAAATTTTTCCTAGGTATTTTTTTTCTCATAGCTACTATAAGGGTGATTACTTTTCCCAACAATTTTTTTTTTGGTACCAGGGATTGAACCTAGGGGCTCTCAAACACCGAGCCATATCCCCAGCCCTATTTTGTAATTTATTTAGAGACAGGGTCTCACTGAGTTGTTTAGTGCCTTGCTTTTGCTGAGACTGGCTTTGAACTCATGATCCTCCTGCCTCCTGATCTGTCCCAGCAGTTTTTGTATTGAAATCTATCTTTCCCTTTCCGTCTTTTATTTGTGTATATAGATGCTATGATATTGGGGATATATAATATATGTATTATATATTAACATTATACATAATATAATTATATGTATTTGCAATTTTTAATTCCTCTTGTTGAATGGATCATGTTGTTTTTATAGAACAACCTTCCTTATTACTTTTGATTTAAAGTACATTTGCTTATTAAAAGTGTAGTTACTCCTGCTTTCTTTTGGAATCCATTTGTATGGACTACCTTATTTCATCCCTTCACTTTTACACTGTGCATGTCCTTAGAGGTGAAGTGAGTTCCTTCTTAGTAATATATAGTGTGGTCTTGTAACCCCTGCATCTCTATCCAAGTGATTTTCAGCCATGGGGCTCAGAACATGCATTCAAGAAGGGACAGTCTTCAATAAATGGTGCAGGGAAAATCGGATCTCCACAGCCATGTTTCTTACCAGTTACAAAAATCAACTCACAATGAATTAAAGATTCAAATTTAAGACCTGTAACTATGAACCTAGCAGAAAACATGGGGAAAATTCTTTATAAAACTGCTAGAAAAAATATGGGGAGAATGCATCAGGCCATTGGAACGGGAAAGTATTTTGGGGAGAACACCCCCAAAGCATAGGAGATACACAAAATAGACAAATAGGGCAACATCAAACTAAAAAACATTCTGGACAACAAAGAAAATAACACTGTTAAGAAATAACAGAGAATGGAAAATAATATTTGCAAGGCTTATATCTGACAAGGGTTGATACATATTATATACAAGTAACTTTGATAACCCAACTAAAAGAAACCAAATAACCAAATTTTATGATATGCAAGTGATCTGGAGAAACATATCTCAAAAATAGACATAAAGATAGCTAGCACGTATTTGAAACAATTCCCAACATTACTAATTGTTTGTTTGGAAATGAGGTGTCCACCAAAAGCTCATGTTTAAGACAATGCAAGGTTTAGAGGTGAAATATTTGGATTATGAGAGCCTTAACCCAATCAGTGAATTAATTCTTTGATAGAAATTTCTATGCAGTACAGTATTCAGGCAGTGGCATGGGTCCTGCTGGCAGCTTTTAGTGAAGTTCCTTGTGATATTCAGGAGCAGAAAGCTGAACAGAAAGATTTGAAAAACTGGATTTGGAAGGTGCAAGGGTATGGAAGTTGCAGTTGTTAAAGACATTTCCACAACTAACAAAATAATAAACACTTTCCCCAGACACAATAAGAAAGATGGCTTGAGGTTAGCTCAGGAATTGGCAAGATCATACCCATCTCAGTCTCAAGTAAGTACAGGTAAAACTTCCTTTGTGAAGAGACCAGTGGGGAACCCTGCTTGGACAGGGCAAACCAGGAAGTGGTTTCCCCATTCTCAGCCACCCAGGTACTCTGAGACTGCTGAAGCCATGGTTCCTGGCAGCTTTTCTACTGCTCAAGATGGCAGTAGACCTTGGAAGCAACCAAGTGCTGCTGGTTCTACAGGAAGGCAGGATGCTGGAGTTAGGATGTCATGGAGGATTCTACCATATTTCAGAGAAAGTCCTGGGAGGACAGGCAAAATGCACCAGAATTGCAATCCCTGTGCCCTACCCCTGGAAGGGTGATGTGTGGAGATGTGAGGAGAAAGCCAAACTGCAGTGGGGACCCCAAGATTAAGAAATGCCAGTGCCTTGGAACATCTGTCTATGAAAGGTGCGGGAATTGATCAGAGACAAGCTAGGA
This sequence comes from Glaucomys volans, assembly GCA_020662805.1. Classification (NCBI taxonomy): domain Eukaryota; kingdom Metazoa; phylum Chordata; class Mammalia; order Rodentia; family Sciuridae; genus Glaucomys; species Glaucomys volans. Next base: position 614,994 of record JAJEJO010005694.1, read on the forward strand.
GAGAAAGACCATGCAGATTATAACCAGCAAAACCATAAGTGCAGAGCTACACAAGCCCTTTGGACAGAACATCCAATGCCATTTGCCCCAGATTCCGGATGTGGAGCTACAAGACTTGCTTGTCCAGTGATATTTTAGTCTTGATTTGGTTCCATCCTTTCTTTCTATGTTCCTACTTCTTAGATGTAGAATGGAAAAGTATAACATGTGCCTTTATATATAGGGTATATGTAACTTTTGATTTTTCAAGGGCCTCATGCTGAGTTTGCCTTGAGTCTCAGAGGACATTTTGGATTTGATCTTTTGGGCCAACTTAGAACTGTTGAAACTATGAAGACTCTTGGAATTGGACTAAATGTGTTTTTCATTGTGAGATGGTCATGAGCTTTTGGGGGCCAAGGGAGGAATGTTGTGGTTTGTAAGTGAGCTGTCCCCCCAAAACCTAAGTGTGAGACAATGAAAATGGTTCTAGAGGTGAAAATATTAGGTTATTAGAGCTTTAATCCAATCGGTGAATTAATCATTTGAAAGTGATTAACTGAGTGGTACCTGTACCAGTGTAGGGTGTGGCTGGAGGAGGTGGGTCATTGGGGGTGTGTTTTGGGATATATATTTTGTATCAGTGAATGGAGTCTCTTTCTCTGCTTCATTACCATCATGTCTTGAGTTCCTCTCCTCTTCCACGTTCTTCCACCATGATGTTCTGCCTCTGCTCAAACCCTAAAGAATGAAGCCAGCCTTCTATGGACTGAGACCACTGAAACTGCAAGTCCCCATTTGAACTTTTCCTCTTCTAAAATTGTTTGTGTTGGGTTTTTTAATCACAGCAGTGAAAAAAACTGACTAAAACACTAATCATCAGGAAATCCAAATATATAACAAGTACTGGCAAGGATGTGGAGAAAAGAGAACACCTGCACACTGTTGGTGGGAATGTAAATTAGTTAAAAGCATATGGAAAACAGTATGGAAGTCCATCAAAATATAAAAAACGGATCTACCTTATGATTAGGCAATTCCACCACTGAGTATGTACCCAAAGGAAATGATATCTGCATGTCAAGAAGACACGTGCACTCCCATGTTCCTTGTAGCCCTATTCACAATAGCCAAGAAATGGAAACAACATAAGTGTCCACAATTAAATGGATACAGAAAATGTAATATATATGCATATGTATATACCTATACATACACACAATGGAATGCCATTCAGTCATAAAAAATAATGAAATCCTGTCATTTTGCAACAATGTGGATGAAATTGGAGATCATTTCATCAAGTAAGTTAGGCAAAGAAAGACAAGTACTGCCTGATCTCACACTTATGTGAAATTTAAAAAATTTGGTTGAGCCAGGTGGTGTGTGCCTGTAATACCAGAAATTCAGGAGGCTAATGTAGGAGGATTACAAGTTTGAGGCCAACATCAGCAATTTAGAGAGGACCAAACAAACTCAACAAGACTCTGTCTCAAAAATTAAAATTAGGGGGCTGGGGATATGACTCAGTGGTTAAGTGTTGCTGGTTTCAACACTTGGTAACAAAAAAATAAAAATTAAAAAAAAATGGTTGATCTCAGTAGTGGATAATAGTAATATGGTGGTTACTAGGGTTTGGGGAAAATAGTGTTATCTTCTAGGGGTGCTGGACTCATTGTCTCTGCTCAGCAAAGAATTGAAGAATAGGACACAGAGACCTGCAGCAGGTTTATTGCAAAAGCAACAAAAACTTCTCCTAAGAGAAGGGGTCCCAGAGCTGAGAATCCAGTGCCAGAGTTTTGGCTTGTTTTTCTTTTTTTTTTTTATGATCTCTGGAATTTACTCCTTTCCTTATCTCCTCCTCTTTCCACATGCTCCTCACTGTTATTGATTGGTGACACCTCTGTCCACACGTCTGTTTTAGCTTTTTGATTGGATCCCCTGCTTAGGGGCATGAGAATGCAAGTTCTCTCTCACTGGGTGATCCATTTGTGTCCATGAGCACTTTCATCGACAAGAAGTTGACCTTGTTAGAAGACCCTCTCCATGCTCCTTTGTTCTGACTCTGCCCCAACCTCCTTGTTGGCCATCTTGCCCTGACTGTCTAAGCCCTTCTACATCTCCCTCAATAAGTGGTAGAAAGAGGAGTGGGGAAAGTTTGATCAAAGATATTCTAAGTAGGAGGTGGGAGATTGGGAGGGAGGGAGACGTGCTAGGCAGTGATGTCAAAATCATTTATTGTATTGTGTGCATGTACCAATATGTAACAACAAATTCCATCAGTGCATACAACTATAATGAACCAACAAAAATGTGAGAAAAGAAAGAAAAAGAGATTCTAAGTTACAGTTAGATAGGGAAGGACATTTTGGTGTGCTTTTGTGCAGTAGGAAGACTATAGATAACAATAATGTATTGTGTATTTCAAAAAGTAGAAGGATTTTGTATGCTTTCACCATAAAGAAACAATAAATGTTGATCAGATAACTATGTTTATCCTATTTTGTTCATGTGTAGAAACATTACATTACCCCCTTAATATGCTTGATTTTTATACTTTCTATATCAGTTGAAAATATTTAAATAGTGGAAAAGAGAAAAAATATATTACAAAGCGATAGTAATCAAGACAACATTGTATTGGCATAAACATAGTCACTAATATCAATGGAACACAATATATTCTTTAATATACTATATACAGAAACTTTAAAAAGAGTAGAAATTTTAAGAAGTAGAATTTAATCATTATAAATTGATGAAAAAGATATCTCCATATGCTTCATCAGGGTACACTTTAAACTTTCAATAAACACTATAGTCCTATCTAAGGTTTTTGTTGTTGTTGTTTTTGGTTTCTGAGGTACTGGGGATTGAACCCAGGAGTGCTGTGCCACTGAACTACATCTCCAAAACTCTTTTTCATTTTGAGACATGGTCTTGATACATTTCCCAGAGTGCCTTCCTGCATCAGTCTCCCAAGTCAGTGGGAATACAGGAGCATCCAGCAGTATAAGGTGTTTTTATCAAGACTTGCATGTCTTGGTAACAGATATTTGACAAATACTTCCTGATGAGAATGAGTATTGAGAGGATTCACCTCAGTATTGACTTGCATTTAAACATTGTGAGTGTGTGCTGAGGTTGTGTGGTGTCTTCTATAGTTTTGTACTAGAAAATATTCAAGAGCATTATTTTTTAAGTAAATTTTATTGCAAAATTCTAGCAACCCTAATAAACAACATATTTTATAGTTAGTTCAAATATATTAACTGATATGACATTATGGCAATATAAGATTTATTCTGAAGGATGAACAAACAAGGAGTTAACTTGGACTTAATGGAGCTGAAACATTCCCATGTTCCTGAATACCACAGATCTCGATAGATGATGAAGCCACATTTTCAAGAGATGACATATTTTTTAACCATCCTCCTAAGGGACATATTGGACTATATCAAGTTTAGCAGGCTTCCACAAGTACTTAGGTATACTAAAAGTATATTTCAAAACATTTCCTGAATTTGTTACGTTTCTGGCAGTGGCTTACGTTTTGAATTCCAAGTTTGCCAGCATGTAAATGTTTGATCCTCTCAGAACTGGTATACTTGAGGGACTTAAAAAAAATTGATGTCCAATAATTGTGCATATTTATGAGATACAGTGGGGTGTTTTGATATATGTATCGATGTGTAAAGATCAAATTTGATTAGCTTATCCATCACTTCAAAACATTTATTATTTATTTGTGAAGAGGAATTTTTTTACAAAAAATAAATTTATTTTCAATAAATAATCCTGAATGATAACCAAATTATAGTTGCTTCTGGGTTTATCTTATTGCTTTACACAAGGATTCAAAAAGACATAGTCACAGCCAAGTCACTCATATACCAGGTGTCCAGGGACAGGTTATGTGGACAGATGGATCCGGTCACCTCCCTCTGCTCTGACAACACTTCAGCTGCTACCAGGCTCCTATACCCAGGAGCTCTTCCTTCCTCTGTGGCAGAGCATGGCCCAGAAGGAACTGCCCCAGGGACCTTCATGTATACAGATGAAGTCCACAGATGAGAAGACTTTGTCCACAGCCTGGGGACACTCCCACCAGTGGGCTCAGGACCCAACACCTTCTCCTCAGACAGCCTTAGCTCACAGCCCAAAGCAGGCTGGTTTGCTGCGAGGTATCATGGACTCCCCCTGCTCTTTCCAACCTGGAGTATAGATCTTTGTGGACATGACAATGACCAGGGGGCTACACTTCTCCTGCTCCTGCCACCAGGTTTGCAGCTGCTCCTCAGTCAGCGCCATTTCCTCTTCCATGACAGAGACTTCCTCTTTGGCCAGATGGCGATTCTCCTGCTGTGACTAGCCTGCCTGATTCACGCTGTACAACATGGGGCCCAGCTCAGCCAGCACTCTCCATCCACAGCAGACACACACTGAATGTACTCCTTGGTGGTCAGACCAACTCGTAGTACACTATGTAGTCTGGGGTATAACCCATTCCAAAGAGGGAGTTTGTGGGGTGTAAGTGGCATGGCGTCCCTGTGAGGATATTCACATACTCCCCAATTCCCTTGAGCTTGCCTGCTTGGTGGAAATAGGCAGCACAGGTACACTTCCTGATGCAATCCCAGTCAATGCCACATGAGGCCAGGCTCATCCACTGCTGCACCATGATGTCCTTGAGTTGTACCTGCACCTCCTGCACCTTCCGCATGGCCTTGGTATGGATGAAATGGTCATTACACCAGATGGTAGAGTAATTATTATTTTTCCACTGGAGGTACACATTCAGGTAGGTCGAATGATCACTTTCAGGGACAGCAAACTTATCCCAGATTTGATCATTCTCCTCCTCTGGCCCTTGGGTCTGTAAAAGATGGCTGGGACTGAGAGCATGGACACAATGAGCAGGATCTCAGAGCTGCAGCCCATGTCACAGGACACAATGAGCATCTTGGACAAGGCTGGGTCCAATGGAACTCCACCATCAGCTGCCCTGTGGAGGTAAGACCACCTGTGTTGTCCAGGGCTCCAAGGATCCAAAGCTGATACATGGAATTGAGCATGTTTTCTTCTGGGGGTGGGTCCATGAAGTGCAACTGCAACAGGTCCTGTACTCCAAGGGACTTGAGCAGCAGCACCACATTGGCCAGGTTGGTCCTCTGGATCTTAGGCACCATGGTGGTCCGGAGTTCATTCTTGTAGGCACTGTGCATATAGAGCCTGAAACACTGACCTGGGCCTGTCCTACCAACTCGCCCTGACCTCTGGTTGGTGTTGGCCTGGTTGATGGGGTAGATCTGCAAAGCATCCATGCCAATCCTGGGGTTAAAGACCTTTAATTTGCAATAACCAGAATCAATAGCAAACATGATCTATCAACAGTCAGAGATGTGTCAGCAATGTTGGTAGCAACAATACACTCCTGAACACCATCTGGAGCCTTCTGGAAGATTTTGGCCTGGAGGTCAGAGGGCAGCTAGGAGTAGATGGGCAGCACAGCCAAAGCAGGCACATTTTCCAGTTCTTCCAGGTGCTCCACAATCTGGTTTGTGGTCATCTCAGTGTTCTCTTGGCCAGGCATGAAGATAAGGATGTCCCGGGGGCCCCTGAGAGGTATACCCGCAAAGACTGCTTCACTGCAACCTCCTTCCTGTGGGGTCTTGCTGAAAAGGATGTCCACAGGGAAGATTCCACCAGGGATGTGGAAAATGGGAACATTCTGGAAAAAGGAAGCAAATTTCTCTGCATCCATAGTGGCTGATGTAATGATTAGCTTCAGGTCTGAGTGATGAGCCACCATGTCCTGGAATAATCCAAAGAGCACATCCCTGTTGAGGGACTGCTCATGGGCTTCATCCATGATGATGGCACTGTAGTGATCCAGATCAGCTTCCCAGAGGAACTCTCAGAGAAGGATCCCATTGTCATGTACTTGATCAAGGTGTTCTCTGAAGTGCAGTCTTCAAAGTGGATGGCATAACCCACTTCCTCACCAAGGTTTCTCCCCATCTCTTCACTGACTCTCTTAGCCACCAACATAGAAGCCAGACACTGGGGCTCAGTATACCCAATCATCCCATAGTCTATGTAACCATCCTCATGCAAGTACTGGGTCAGCTGAGTGGTCTTGTCACTCCCTGTCTCCCCAACAATGATCACAATACTGTTGTCACTGATAATAGTGAATAGTTCCTGCTGCAAAGATTGGCAGATACTGTCTCTGACTTCTTCTTTGCAAATTGCTGCTGGCTACATTTTTCTTCATGTGGTATGCAAACTTCTGCTCTGTCCTATAGTTCACCTTTCCATCTTCTGTCAGAGGTTTACCTGGCTCCTCCTCTTTTTTGACCCCATAATATCTCCCAGATTTGTTCCAGTCAGTTCCCAGTGTTTGTGCTGAGCTTTTCTGCACTCCTTTTGCTCCCTGTGCTGCTGCACTGTTTAGTTGCCTTTCCGAGCAATGATGACCACCAGGTCAGAAGTGGCATCCTTAACTGGAATCACAGGCTCTGGCTGCTTGGTGAAGATGATGTGTCCGTCTAAAAGGGAGGCACCATCAGATTGTGCACCATCAGATTTACTTTGGCTGCATTGTCCTCTTCAAAGTCCTTGTCCACCTCCTGCTGATGGACCAACCCACTGGTCAGCATGCAGTTAGTCTCCCAGTGCTCATTATCGACATTGATCTGCCTACTCTGGGCTGAAGTTCTCTTTTGCTTCTGTTTATGCAGATGCTGCTCCTGCCAACTCATGTAGTCCTCAGATTAGTAGGCCAGGGGGTTGTGGAACGCATCATATCCCTCATCTATCATGTACCAGTCCCAGTCAGCTTGCCTCTGGTTATCCTCCCACTGCTGCTGCTCCTCTTCTATGTCAAATGAAATCCCTTCTTCACCATCCTCAGATCTTCCTAGGCCCCTGGACAGCCAAGGGGTGGAGCCCAGATGTTGTCTGTCATCAGCCCACTCGTATTTGTAGGAGGGAATTGGCAGAAGTGTGTCATCTGAGTACTTGCTCCTCACAGACCTGTCTTGATTTCCAGTGGATGGTGGATGGCTCCACTGAGTCCTGATAGGAGGGTGACTCCCACTGAGAGCACCTTGAGGAGTCATAGCCATTCTCCTCCTCCTCCCACGTAGATCTTGAAGGAGTGGCTGCATCTTTAGGTCGATGCCATAGGCTCTCTGGTTCATTTCTTCAGGTGCTGTGCTCTGAGCCTCCATCTTGCTCTGATCTGCTGCTGTGCCTACTTCTATCCCACTCATCTCTTTCTCTTTTGTGGTCATAGTCTCCTTGGTCCCATGATTACTCTTCCTTCCAATCCTTTTCTTCTTTGGATGAGGCATAGACACCAGGTTCCCACCACTCCTGCTCTCTTTGCTGACTGCGTTTCCAAAACTCTTCATTCACACCCCCAAGGTGGGATGGAGTCTCTACAAGAGCAGACAGATAGTGTCTGTCTTTCAGGCTACTTTGGCCAGTCTGCTCATCACTGTCCTCTTCAGCATCCTTCTGGTCATCCTTGCTCTGCTCCCAGTCCTTGTAGTAAGAGATTCTGGACTTCTTCTTGTCCTCACTATCATCCTTCTCTTCTTTGCTCCCTTGCTTTCAAGGAAGCCAACAAGTTCAGTCCCAGCAATGAAGAGCAGGGAGCAGGGGCTTTGAAGACATGCTGCTCACTGGCTGCAGTTTTGGTCTTGCAAATAAGATCGCCAACCTGAGAGTCCAAATCAATGCCTTCTAACCAATGAATCGAGGCATCCTCAATGGTGTCCTCCATCACAGGCTCTGGGATTTCTTTCACCAAGAGCGATTCCTGGGACCCCTCTGCTCTGTATTTGGGGGTTCTAGCACAGCCACCCTTTGGTTGAAAGTCTCAAAGAGACAAATTCTGCTCCTTGAAAGCTGCCATTACCCTCCCATAATACCTTACATGGCCCCCTCTATCATCCAAAGATGCTATCGAGGATATTTTTATAATAATTATATAGCTAGAAATTGAAGCCAAGAAACTCTTAGAACAATAATCTCTGTAGATGTGTTCTTCATTAAATCTGGGAGTCCTGTTTTATAAAATCTGATTGAAATATTCAATTCAGTGAGAATTTGTGGGTGGAAAATCAGGCCTGTTTTCATAATTAGTGGGTAGACATTTCTCATACTTCCTTATATATGAACATAATCAATTTGAAAATTTTATGTCTTGGAATTCAGAGGATAAATTGATAAACCAGATTACTATTAATGGGTAACCTGGGGGCAAACTGGTGTTCTAACTCAAAGTTTCTCAAACAGATAGCTTATTGCTTGTTCTTTGATTTGTGAGATTATAGACAATGTTATTTCATCTCCTCATGAGCACCTTGATGGAAAGTTCTAATAAAAGTGTAGGGTGTAGATATGTCCATTTATACCTATGTTTAATGCAGGGGGCATTGCTGCAGAATAGTTAAGGCCACTTTTTCTAGTTTTTAGATACCCAGATTCTAATTTCAATTCTCTTTATAGTTTTATGAGCTTGGGCCAGTTACTTAGCCACTTCATTTCTGATTTGGGGAGGAAAAAATAACTTACATATATCATACTTGTATTTTGGAAGACTGGACAAGATAAAACTAGCTTGGAATCCTGCATAGTTCAATAACTATAAGCTATTATTTTTATGTGGTTGGCCTTGCTCAATCAGTTCATCCAGACCACATTAGTTGTAACCTATCTGTGACTGTACAGTGACACTGCTGTGTTGAAGATGAAAGTGTGTCCATGATTTTAAAACATGACTGAACAGTCTATTCATCCAGGATACTCCACATAGCTCCCTAAACTTTTCCTGTTCAAATATGAATTATTCACAACCAGACATGATGCCACACACTTTTTTTCTAGCATACTACATTACCCAGGTACATGCAACAAGCAGTTGATAACTTTCTAAATGACCTTCAAGTAGTAAGCAGAAGTTTCTAGAAAAATAAAATGAAGGCATGACTGTCTGACTTTCTCTATGCTCTGCTACATTAAATCAAACAACTATAAAATAATCCCAATATTAGATGCCTTAATAATAAAAATCTATTTTTTATGCCAAAGTAGAATACAGGCATGATAATGATCCTTCAAATAGTGACTCAGGGATGCTAATTAGAAGATGACTATCCTATAGTAGTCTTATAATAATGCTTTTTCTTTTTAATCCATAAACTTTAGCATCCATGATATTTCATGCTTACAAGAAATTTGTGCCAGTATTCATGTGACAGCATATATATAGACCTTTTCATTAATTAGTGGAGAGGTTTTGGGGATATTAAATCTACCCAGTTCCTCTTTCTCTCATTCAAGCTAAATATTGACTCTACACAAATGAAAAATCTCGTTACTTTTTGTTATTCCTCCAGCTGTTACTGGTAGCATTGACTTATAAAAAATATTTGAGCACTATAAGAAGGATGAACTAGTAAATTGAGATTTAGTTTAACTATAGAAGTTATGGGTAAAAATCAAACCCTGAGCTAAATAATGAAATGAATTTATTTCCTTCAAAACCACTTGCATGTAAGTTGTCTTCTATTTCATTTCATAACTTGCCTTTGCTTTGTCTACATTTGATAATTTTGATGTCTTTGATGATAAGCTTAGCATTTGCATCAATCAGAATAGCATTGTGTTATAAACTGAATTGAACTACAATGTATCATTTTAATTTTTTATTAAATTTGCTTATGTATTCCACATTGCAGTATTTCAGACTAATTGTTCAATTAAAATATTAATTCTAGGACCATCATTTCAACTATGTATTTCTTGTGAATATGACTATTTCATAATTATAATCTATCAATAAATACATGGAATTGCTTTTCCATGTGAATGTTAACTGATCTGACTGGTAAAGTATTATTATTATTATTTTTCTGGAGGTGGTGAACATGTATGTTACCTTGATTGCAGTGATGGTTTCACTGATGCATACTTAAGTCCACCTCCTTAAATTCTGTTTATTAAATGTATATAGTTTTTAACCTATCATTTATACCTCAATAAAACTATTAATAATAGGAAAAGCTCACAAATATCTATACATATAAGCACATACTTTGAATTGAAAGCAAATAAAAAACAGATAAATGAATAATAAAAGTTCTAAGAACTGAGATTTATGTAGCGGTAGACCCACAGTCAATTGAGAGAGTGTCCATCAGGGCATCCTTCCTGCAGGAGATGGTTTTTGAGTGAGGTGGCAAAGGAGTTGAAAGTCAAGGATTAATAGAAGAAATGGGACCTGAATCTTATAGAAGGATCATGATATTACTCAGTGAAGATGGGGTCATTTTGCCCAAGGTGAAGTTACTTGACCTTTCTGTCTCTCTGTTTCCTCGTCTGGAAAATGGTTATAGTAACACCCACTTTTGTCAACAACAACAAACAAACAAACCAAAATCCCTATCTTGCCTTTTTCACTGTTTCCTCCTTTCACTGTTCCTCATGAAAATGAGGAACACCCACATTAATGTAAGAACTTGTTTTTATATTATTAAATGTATATCCAAAAAAACTGGGAAGCAGGTGAGGAGATTGATCTGGAAAATCCTTCTCAGCAAAGGAAATCCTTACCTCCCTGTCTCTCTTCATTCAAAGAAACCCATCCATGCAAAATATGGGGAAATCCATATTCCAATTTCCTCCCTTTCTTAGAGGTTGGGTGGCTCTCAGGACTCCAAGATAGAGAAGAAGGTAAGGAATGTCAGAAGACCTACCACAACCTTTCTAATTCTGCTCCAGTTCTTGTGGGATTAAGCCCAGCCCCACCTCACAGTACTTGATACCAAGGAAGGGAGGCTGCAGAAGTGGGCAAGGTGGGTATTGTGTGCAGAGCAGAGAGGCTGTGTGGATAAGAAAGTGAGCCACATGTGTGTGGTGTAGCAGGGAGAGGAGACTGGGAATGGTAAGAGGATGCTGGGTAGGAAGGAGCCTCCTCGTCAATCTTCCAGGTTGCCATGGGCTGTGCCTCAGCCAGGGCTTGGCAGGGGATCCCTATGCTGAAGTAGGCAAAGAGGCACAACCAAGTTGAATGTGTTCCAAACCAGAGGCCAGCAAACCTTTCAGTAAGGGGTAAGATAATAAATATTACACACTTTTCTTGGTAGCAACTGTTGGTCTCTCCTATGGTAGGAAAGCAGCCACTGGTGGTACATGAAGGAGGGAATGAGGATATGCATCAATGAAATTCCATAGAACAAGATAGTGATGGGCTGGAGTTTGCTCAGGAGCCAAATGTTTGCCCACCCAGAGAGTAGGAATTCTGAGAAGGGTGTGATTTAGATCAGACCTCAACAAGATGAGAGTCTGTGGAGTGCTGATCCCCACCCTGTGGACTCCTCTCATTCACTGTTTCATTGTAGGACCCAACTCATTTTCTGTTCCCTGTTTCTTGTATTTGCTCCTACTCTGTAGTTGCCTGAACCTAACAAATTTCTTAAAGTCTACTGAGATTGAAAGCACTTCACAGATTGTTGACCCGGAAACTGACGATTTGTTACTTCATAAAAAGCAAAAAGGGAAAACATTTGGCCTTTGGTTTTTGGGGATTAGCTTGTTTCACTTAGCATGATATTTTCCAATTCCATCCATTTGCCTGTAAATGTCATAATTTTATTCTTCTTTATGCCTGAATAATATTCCATTGTGTATATACACCACAGTGTCTTTATCCATTCATCTGTTGAAGGGCATCTAGGTTGGTTCCACAATCTAGCTATTGTGAATTGAGCTGTTATAAACATTGTTGTGGCTGCATTACTGTAGTATGCTGATTTTAAGTCCTTTGGGTGGGGGTATGAAAGATGATGGAATGAGACAGATCATTACCTTATGTACATGTATGATTACACAAATGGTATGAATCTACATTTTGCACAACCATAGAAATGAAAAGCTGTACCCCGTTTGTGTACAATGAATCAAAATGCTGTCTGTAAAAATTTAAAAAACGATAAAGGGACTCTCTGCATGCTGCAGGGAAGTAGTTCATACCTTTTCCATTCTTGTCTTCACAATTCCGCCTAACATGGAGTGACACCAGATTTGGGGACTCTTGTCCCTGACTGAGTAATGAGAAACCTTGATAGAACACACTCAGAATTCTGGAGAGGTGACTTGGGAGCCAGGTAAGGAATGAAAATAAGACCCAGGTGGCGAGGCTCTAGGGCTGGTCCTCTCCTTCGGCCCATGTCTCCACTTCCTCTCTAGCACCTCGGATGCTCCAATGACTTACCTGGGTGCTGGGCTGGTCCTGAAAGAGACCAGTATTCACAATACAAAGAAACATGAATGGGGACTGGTACAGCCCACTTGCCTGACCAGGGAAGCCCTCCAGACCCTTGTCACCTGACAGTCCCTGGCAGCTGGGAGTGAATGAAGTTCTGTGTTCTACTGCTTTTGGTGTTGGATTGTTCTTCTTTTTCTAGAGCTTTAAGATGTGATGTTAGATTATTTATTTGATGACTTTCTATTGTTGCTTAGTGGCCTAAGATATGGTATATTTTAGAGAAGGATTCATGTGCTGATGAGAAGAATGTGTATTCAGACATTGATGGATGAATTATTCTAAATATATCTGTTATGTCTAAATTATTAATTGTATCCTTTAGTTCTATAACTTCCTTTTTTTTGGTACCAAGGATTGATCCCAGGGGTTCTTAACCACAAAGCCGCATCCCCAGCCCATATAGCTTCTTCATTTAGTTTTTGTTTGGAGGATCTTTGAAGTGGTGAGAGAGGTATGTTAAAGTCTCCCAGTATTATTGTATTGTGGTCTCTCTGATTCTTGAAATTGAGAAAGGTTTGTTTGATGTATGTATGTGCTTCATTGTTTAGGGCATAAATATTTATGATTCTTATCACTTATTGATATATAATTCCCGGGAGCAGTATGAAATGACATTTTGTGTCCCTTCAGATTAACTTTGGCTTGATGTACATTTATCTGGTATGAGAATAGAAACCCCTGCTTGTTTACAAGATCCATGTGAATATGTTTTTTCCCATTCTTTTACCTTCAGTTTGTAGATATCTTTACATTTGAGGTGATTCTCTTGGAGATAGCATACTGCTGTGTCTTGTTTTTTAATACAATCTGCTAGTCTATGTCTTTTGATTGATGAGTTTAGGTCATTTACATTCAATGTTATTATTGAAATATGATTTTTATTTCCTGTCATTTTGATTTATTCTGGATTTTACTTAAACTAGTTTCTCCTTTGATTGTTCTGTGAGTATAGTTCCTCCTTTTGCTGGTTTTCATTTGTATTTTCATTTCTTCTTCATGGAATATTTTATTGAGTATATTTTGTTGAGCTGGCTTTTTAGTCATGATTTTCTTAACTTTTGTTCATCATGGAAGGTTTTTATTTCTTTGTCAATTCTGAAACTTAATTTTACTGCATATAGTATTCTTGCCTGGCATTCGTTTTCTTTCAGAGCTTAGTACATATTATTCTAAGACCTCCTAGCTTTGAGGGTCTGGGTTGAGAAATAAGCTGAGATCTAGATTTTTTTTCCCTCTAAATGTTACCTGTTGCTTTTCTCTGGCAGCCTTTAAAATTGTATCATTACTCTACATGTTGGGCATTTTCAGAATAATGTGCCTTGGTGTGGGGTTTGTCACAATTTTGTATATTTGGAATCCTGTAAGCCTCCTGTGTTTGTTTTTTTCCTCTTGTTAAGTTTGAGAAATTTTCTGTTATTATTTCATTGAAAAGATTGTGCTTTCCTTTGGTTTGTATTTCTAAGCTGACATCTGTCCTGACAAATCTTAACTTCAGACTTTTCATGTTATCCCTTAACTATTAGAAGTTCTGTTTATGGTGTGCTGACATCTTTCTCCATAGTAAATTTTATTTTCTAGATTATATATTTTGTCTTCATTGCCTGAAACTCTGTCTTCCACATGGTCCAGTCTGTTGGTGATGCTTTATATTGAATTTTTAGTTTGGTTTATTGATTCCTCCATTTTGAGAATTTCCAACTAATTTTTCTTTGGGATAGCTATGTCCTTATTGAAATGATCTTTCATTTCTTATATTTTCTCTCTGATTTCATTTCTTACATCATCTTTTACCTCATACATCAGTTTAACCATGAATTATCTGAAATGTGTCTCTGACATTTCTTCCACTGTGGTATCTATGAAATCTATTATTGAAGTATTCTCTGTTATTTGGATGACTTGTTCCCTTCATTTTTCATATATTTTTTGTTTGTCTATCCATCTATTTTGATAAATCTGATGCTAAATTAGATCTGATAAATCTGATAAGTTTCTCCTTATGACTTTATAGTGTCCCTCTATGTTACTAATACCTCACAGATGGTGGGAGTATGGATGCCAATTATAGCAAAAATCTATGCAAACAATGTACAGCAGTATTCTAGGTCCTTAGCTCCTATTTTGATATCTAGCAATAATTGGTACAGTATGAAGAGATAGTATAATCCGCAATTTCCATCAGTAAAAACAGTAAATAATTATGCATTTTATGTGGCTCAAAATTAAACAATAGGTATTGTCTATGACTTTGGCCATATTCATTGTTGATGTGACATTGGTGGTAGGGGCATATGTTATTTACCTCTTAATACCTTAGTATTAAGAAGCATAAAGGATAGAGTTGAGTCTGAGAAAAGAATAAGAGATAAGAGAGTAGAACAGTGTTTGTTATTTCAAAGTATGACTAGGACAGATGCAGTGTTAACTTAGAATATGTTGTTAATGGAAAAGGAGAAAAAATACAGAATAATATAAAGGAGAATAGAGAGAATGGTATTTGGGTGTTAGAAATAGAAAAAAAGGGACAAGTGAGAGTAGTGGCAAAGACAATACATGACAAAATAAAATATGCTAATCAAAAACCTTAATCTTCAAAATACAGAGCATGGGAAAATAACACCTTCAAAAAAAAAAGAAAGAAAGAAAAAAAAGAGAAGCAGGAAAAGGCTAGAAAGGAGAAGAGAGAAACAAATATGACTATGTGTAGGAGTTCTTGATCAATCAGTATGCATTCAAATAAAACAAAAACACAATATAGAAAAACAAAAACAAGAAGCAAAACAGAACAACATCAACAAGCAAACAACAACAAAAAATCTTGGTGAAATGTTAAGAAATTGAGGAGTCATATCCAATATGGTGGACAAAGTAGTGAGCATATGTGTTCACTATCTGTGCCCAACAGATTTTCTTTTTTTTTTTCTTGAGGTATGAACTAAGCATGGGAGTATGGGCCATGGGTTGTGTATCCTTCCTTTTAATTGTGTTGCTCACCAAGTTGAAGGTTGGGTTTTAAGTCTTCCCAGTTTCTCCTCTTGGGAGATCAGTGTGAGCATGCCAGGGAAGCTGGGTTGTAGGTAGATGGCAAAGCAGCTAATCACATCTGGTGGCCCAGCTGACTTGGGCCAGGTGGATCATGGTCAGGCACTGGGTACTGAGGGCCTCACTGAAGCTGTGTGCTGGGCCAGGCAGGTGTTGCTGTGAAGCTGTGGCCTGGCATGCAAGGCTATTGACTGGCTGCTAAACTGCAGGCCTAGTAGGCAGAGTGATGGGCTGGGTCAGGGGGTGCAGTTTGGGAGACTAGGGACAGGCAGGGGTAGCTGGGGGGCACTGGTGGCTGCTTCACTGATGTTGGACTTGTCAGGTCCCAGGCACCTAGGGACCTGTGGATGTCAAACTGGAGAGGGAGTTGAGAACCAGGCTGGTGCCAGGACCCAGCAGGTGCCTGCTGAGTGTTCCCCCTGAACCTGGTAGGTGCTGACCAGATGGCCGGGCAAGCCAAGGTCCAAAAGCCCTCTCTCCTTCCCTTCCAAACTGCAACCTGCTATAGCTGGCCCTATTAGCCCCTGTGAGCCACAGGAGTCATAGAGCTGGGGACAGCTGGGCTCTCTCTAGCCCTCTCTAACCTGTGTTCCCCCGGGTGAAATGCTCTCATTTTCTGATTTTCCATGGCTTTACTAGGCTCAGACCGGCCCACATAGACCTAGTTGCAAATATGTGGACCTGGGTTTCTAGTTTCTGTTGGCTCCACCACACTGCAATCCCAAGTTGTCTCAGTAAAGTACTATTATCAGTGTAATTATAAAAAGGAAGTGGGCTTTGGCAAGACTTTCATGAATGGGAGAGGAAATGGGTAAATTCTGGAAGAAGGTCAAAATTAGCAAGGGTATCCTTTGGAATTTGTTAAGAGACAAGATAATGGGATATGATGCTGGAAAGCTAGATTAAGTTTAGACTAAGGAGGACTTTGAACACCAGGTTAAGGATTCTTTTTTTTTTTTTATTTACTTATTGATTCATTGAACACAAATGGAGTACAGCTATTGTTTCACTGGTTGTACACAAAGTAGAGTCACACCATCTGTGCTTTCATGCATGTACACAGGGCAATGGTATCTGTCACACACTCTGTTATTAATTTTACCCCCCACCCGCCCTC
>JAJEJO010005695.1:0-22012 GCA_020662805.1 Glaucomys volans
TGTAGATTGCTTTGATCTTACTCCGGACAAGTCCCCAGGTGATACAGATGCTGCTTGTCTGGGTATCACCCTTTGAGAACCACTGTCTGGTATGAATAACTCAAATCTGGAGAAATGACATGCTGTAAAGAGAGAAAGCTGGATTCTAGGAAAGAGCAGTACCTCTCAAAGGGGAAAACACTCCCTGGAAGATAGCTGGGTACTTTTTAAATGTTATATCATAATAAGCAACAGGTCAATTGCACAGTTGAGGTTTCAGAGGGATGATAAGACTTTCTAGGTTATCCTAAGTAAATATACACAGGAAGTGGTTCTTTCTTGAAGGACAGATTTTGAAAAGATGACCTTTAAATGATTCCAGATTCATGGGCTTGAATATGACAGAGGTCAGGCAATACAAATCTTGTGGTACTGTCAGACACTTAAACACTGATCTGATGAGCACTATCAGATACATCCTTGTGAGATTTTTAAGTATATATGTAAATCACACATAATAGTTGTACATACTCAGAAGGTTAAGGGTCATATGTTTTCTCTCATATGTGGAGAGGAAAACGGAAAACAAAGGTGGGGGTGGATTTCCTAAAAATCAAAGGGAGATCAGTAGAGAAAAGGGACCAAAGGGTGGGGGCATGGAAGGGGGGAATATGGGGAGTGATATTGACCAAATTATATTGTCATAGTGTGCAGGTCCAAATATGTAGTAACAAATCCCATCAGTTTGTACAACTATAATGCACCAATAAAAAATGTGGAAAAAATAGTTGTACATATTTGTGGAGTATAGTGTGTTTCAATACATGTATGCTATATTAGTTTATTGAAAAGCCTAAGGCAGGCTACTTTATAAAGTAAAGAGGTTTATTTTGGCTCATGTTTCTGTTTTGTTCTTTTTTTTTTTTTTTTTTTTTGTGGTACTGGGGATTGAACCCATGGCCTTGTGCTTGTGAGGTTGTGCACTCTACCAACTGAGCTATATCCCCAGCCCTGGCTCATGTTTCTGGAGGTCAATATTCATGGGGCTGGGTTGGTGATGGCCTTCATACTGGCAGAGTTCTGAGGTAGTGCAGGGCACCACATGGCAAGAGACAGGGAGCATGCGTATCTGTTCTGGTCCCTCTCCCTGTTAGGTTTGTACCCTCTTAGTCCCCACAATACGGATTAAATGTTAACAGATTAATCCTTGGGGATTAATCGTATCCACATTGTAGCACACACAATGTGTAATGATCAGATAAGGATAATTAGAATATTCATCACCTCAAACATTTATTATTTCTTTGTGTGGGGACATTCAAAGTCTTCTCTATCTTGAAATATTCAATTAATTGTTGTCAACCACAGTTACCCAACTGTGCTACAGGACATTAAAAGTATTCCTCTTATTGGGTTGCACCTCTGTACCCATTTAACCATCCTCTCTCCATCTTCTCTCTCACTCTCCCCAGCTTCTGATAACCATCACTATAGTCCCTCCTTCCATGAGGTCAAGTTCCTTTGCTTGCTCATTTTTTGCCTCCACATATAAGTTAGAACATGTGGTATTTGTTCTTCTGTCCCTGACTTATTTTGCAAGATTTCCACCAGGCTCACCAAGTTGCTGCAAATGACAGAATTTTATGGTTTTTGTGGCTGAATTATACAGATGCACAAAAACACAACATTTCCTTTGTCCATTCATCCATCTATGGATACCCAGAAATATTTTTTTTTTTTTAAGAGAGAGGCTCTGTCTTAGTCCATTCAGACTGCTATAAGAAAAGAAAAACTGGATGGCATATAAACAACAGAAATTTATGTCTCAAAGATCTGGAGACTAAAAAGTCCAAGATCAAGGCCCTAGAAAAGTTGGTGTTTCTGGTTCCCAGATGGCATCTTTCAGCTGTGTCCTCACCTAGCAGGAAAAGCAAATGAATCTGTAGGATCTCTATTCTAGGGGCACTAATCCTATTCATGGGGGCTCTACCTTCAAGACTTCATCACTTCCGAAAGCCCTACCTCCTAATATCATCATCTTGATGGTTAGAGTTTCCCCATATGAATTTGTGCACAGGGTAGTGATGGACAAAAGCCTTCTTTTTATTGTAGATAGCCAGGTTTTATTTCCAGTTATTCTAAATTAGTCTATTTGGAGTGTAGCCGGAAGATTCTGTTTTTTAAAGGACTCTTAGATTATTGTGACAGAATCATAAAATACAATGTAAGTGTAGCCACCCACCCAGTTTATCCAGGCTCCTCCAAATATCTATATGGGGGGAAAATGCATTTTCTCTATGATCACCAGCTTTATTATTGAAATAGTTGTAATGCACAAAAGTTTGTATTAAACTTTAGTCTTAAAACCAATATTCTCATGACCAACTTTGGGTTCTAGTTCTGTATTTTTTTGGGTAGTAAACAAATTCTTGGCAATTTTGGGCAGATTTTTCTAGATTTTATTTCTGAAGACTACCTATCAATAATTCAGTCAAATGTTCATTTAAAGCATGGTTTATATATCTTCAGTGTTCATATACGTTCCAATTCGTTATATCTGGAATTCAGGGTTGAAAATGGTGGTTCATTTCAGTACAGAAATCTAGCCATTGGGCATTTCTTAATTTAACTTCAGATTAAATTGGCTGTGTGTGTGTGTGTGTGTGTGTGTGTGTGTGTGGTATTGAAGATTGAACCCAGGGGCACTCTGCCACTGAGCTACATCCTCAGCCCTTTTTTTATTTTGAGACATGGTCTTACTAATTTTCTCAGGCTGGCTTTGATCTTGGGATCCTACTGTCTCAGCCTCCTGAGTAGCATCTGCCACCATGCCTGGTCTGGCTTTTGTTTTTGAATATAGCATACTGCTGGATATGCAAAAATTAAAATTAACTAATTTTTTCAAACTCATGTGTGTGTGTCTTTGTGTATGTGTGTGTGTGTGGTGTGTGAGTGTGTGGTGTGTGTGTGTATGTGCACATGATTTCAAAGCATGGGCGCAAGGAAGTGGGTAACTTCAAGACAGGAATCATAATTTCATGTATCTATATGGGACTGGCAGGTCAAAGAATAACTGAATAATTGGAAGTGGTAGAATTTGTAGCAAGCTGAAAAGATATTTTTCTAAGTTCTTTAAAATTAAAGAAATTAAAAGTATTGCTTTACCAAAATGGAGCACAAACTATGCCCAATAAAAACTCCACCAATGGCCCAGATTTAGTCAGAATGAAGACATTTTCAGCTCTTGCTCTTGAGGCAATGTGAGAGTTTTGGAATGTGATTTTTGAAATGTGGTTCTTATGTTTTTGCTGACTTTTTTAAAAAGGCATTTAGAAATGAGATGGTGCTACTTTAGCATATCTTCTTTGACATATCCAATTTTTCAAGACGTGATAACAATTTTAGTTTTGCTATCCACAATCAGAACATGTTACAAAAGCATATCACCTGGTACTTATTTTTTCCTCAATTTTGAAAATAATTTTGCCATATGCAAATACAAGTAAGAAAGACATTTTCTACTGAGGCAGAATTAATTTAATTCTGGTTTCAATTGCTTTGTCTTCTTTGTTAATGATGGAGTCAAGGAGTTGTCTGGGATGCAAACCTCTTTGTTTTGAACTACCCGAAATGACTCTTTTGTTTAGTTATTGGCAAGACAAGCTTCCCAATTTCTCTGGGAAAGGTGTGACAAGACTTGCTGCTTCTTTGGAACAAAATGGGGCATTTATTCCCAATATCCTTGGTATGTATGACTGTGGAGAAATTGAAAAAAAATTTGTATGAAGACCAAGAAGCCACCTGGAGAGCAAAAAGACAAAGAACCTTTTCCACTGTTTCTAAAAAAATTTAAATTACTCAATTGAAGAAATAGTTCTGAAGTTCATTGATAAAAATAGTTGTTGGGAGTCTATAATGACATAGTAACCAATCTAGCTGCCAAATTCAAAGGTCAGTTCTCAGTACTATTTATGCTGCACTCATTTTATATACTTCCCCTGACTCACTCGGCTGCCCTGGTCTCACTGAGCCTTAGCTGTTTTCTCAATGGAGAGCCACAGCCCTTGTTCTTCATGTTCTTTTCACTAGCTGTATTTGGCAATTGCCTCCATTATGTCAACCATAGCATGTGGCACAGTATTTCCTGTGCCTGATGTGGCCTGGCTGGAACCAAAGAAGGTCTGCCTGCCATACCTGAGCTCACATGAAGTGCTACATGTGAGTTCACATGTTAAATGGAACTCACATGTAAATGGAGCCAGCTGAAAATTAGAAAGTGCAGGGGAATTCATGTCTTCTGGACCAGACTTGACCAATGAGACAGGAGCTAGGAAGAAGCATTCCTAGCATGTTTTCTATGTCAGAGGACTATTTGAAAGGTCCTGCTTCCATATGTTCTCTTAACAGCTGTGAAGTTCGGTTAGGCTCAGTAATGTGCTATTTTACTATGTTTTCTATCTTTCCCACTTACATTCCTTCCTCACTTCTGATGCCTTGATATTGCAGTTTTCAGTAAACACAGTTTACTGTGCTTTCTAGGAAACTGAACAAAGGTCAGTATCATTTTATGAAGGTGGTCTCTCCTCTCTGAAACAAAGCCTCCTGTGCTTGGCTTCCAAAGACCAACTCTCCATGTTTTTCTCCTATCACTGCTTTTCAGTCTCTGGTGCTAGTTCTTCTACATCAACCTGACTTTTTCATATTAACGGAACCAAGGGTTCAAATTTTTGCTCTTTTCTTTCTCTATATCCCCCATTTCCTTTGTGTTTTCATCCATTGCAAACTTTAAATATCAACTGTTGGCTGAAAGTCTCAAATTTACATCATCATACAAAATTTCATATCTAATTATCTATGTACTTTCCACATTGGGTATTTTCTGAATTTAGGATCGATCTATCATCTATCTATCTATCTATCTATCTATCTATCTATCTATCTATCTATCATCTCTATCTATCTATCTTCTTTCTCTATTTTACAAAGTTGGTTTTTTAAATGGAAAACCAATGAAAAGAAAGTACACCTCTAGGGTATGTTTATGCATGGAGTACCACCACCTACTTTACTGATTACCATATATTTTACATAGGTGCAATAGCTATGGAGTGGGCTCTAGAAGAAGGCAAGTATAACCTGAGTTACAATCATCATCTGTGACCACAGACTTAGGAAACAGGGAAGAGAATGATAAAGTAATTTTGAGTGTTTGAAAGAAGGCTGCTTTATATTAAAATAAATTTCTTTCAGATTAAAATCTTAGTGCTCACAAAGCACTAAGGGAGAATGTGAGGTCTTCCAAAGCGATGATGGTGGTGGACATTGGCAGTGATGTGAGATTTTTTTCTTCTTTTCTGTACCAAATGCACTCAATGAAGAAAATCTGACTTGTTTGTTTGTCAGTATAAATTTGTTTTATTCCCATGGGTAAAACCTATCACAAATGGAAATACATGGTGGATAAAAAGATCACCTGTATGTAGTGTAAAAATTACCTGAATGACCACTTTGCCCAGTGGAAGTCCAGTGGTTGCCAAGGCCAGAAAGCAGAGTCAAATTACTTGTAATTCTGTTACCAACAAAACTTACTGCAAATCTTGTGTTCCAGTTCTCAATTATCTTTCCATTACCTCCTGCATGTTCATTTCCTATATTCCTTTTGTACATCCCTGTAGTTCGATATGTATTGTCCTTCTTTTCACACAGCACCACAATGAATGATCTCTTCTAGGGGCTCCTAAAGTAAACAATGACAAGTTCTTCATTCTCTGTGTGAGTCACCTATTCTGCCCTTTTGTGGGCCTAATGCCAGTTGCTTAGAATTAAAGAGTGATATTATGTGAAAACAAAGAATCAAATAAACAAGGTATAGGTATACATCATTTAGTCTTGTTAAAATGTTTTGTGCATTGATTTATAGAGTTAGCATTGTATGGTGGAAAGAATGATGATCCTGGCATCAGAAAGAGTTTTTTATATTTTAACTTTGCATTTAATAGCTTGTGATGTTGAACAAGTTTCATTTCTCAATTGCATTTGTTTTGATGCATTCACTATTGTGGAAAATTAAATGAATGAGAGTACATAGTGCTTCGTATATAGAAAGCACAGAATGCTATACAGTTATTGTTAAGTTCATGCTACTACATATGAAAAGTCTTGCTCCTGTGTGGTTTCCCCAGTCAGCACTGGCCTAGAGTGTAATCGTGAATTAAGAGAATACATATACATATGAATATACAAGTTTCTAGCCCTTGTGTACTTTTATTCATATGTACAGATATTCTTCTCTTAATTCTCAACTCATAAATTGAAATTTCTTAGGAAAGTGACTTTACATTCCTTTGTCATCTTACCACAATATATTACCTAGTGTTGTATTACAGTGTCATTTACTATTTTCTGCTTACTGAATTCTGAAAAGATTTGTGAAATCTATGATGACAGTGATAAGTCTTACCAACTTTGACTTAACATTACAGTAAAGATCTTCCAACTCTGGAATTTTGCTTCAGTCTCTTTTTTGCTCCTGTCTGTTCTTTCCTGTAAGATTTTTATGGGACATTCTTGGGATAGATGACAGAGCATTCAAGGACTTTGTTCAGGCCTTTTGTGTATGCTTTCCTAACTGTGCCCATCTTCTTGCCTCATGACTTTGGTTCTCACTTTATTGAGACTATTTTTGGTGTCAAATTGGTCTTAAAAAGATTTCTGAGTGAAGTGTTATTAAGGCCCTCAGTATTATTAACTTTTAATCTCTTTTAACCTTAACCTTTAACTTCAGGGTCTAACCATAATTTCCAAGCTTATTAAACTATTAAATCCTTTACTAGAGCGTAAACCTTGATGGGCTAGTTGTTATAGCAACCGTAGCTTTATAAAATGCTTTTTCTTCTGCAAAGCAATTGTCTTTAGAAAAAGCATCTTTTGAAAGATTCTTCTTCACACTTCTGATTTACTAATGACAATTCCGTACTTCTTCCTAAATTGTCCTCAACTGCTCCCATTTGGTTAGAGTTTTACTGTTGATGAAGTCCACAATATTATATATGTGACAACAACAAATCTCCAGATTTTTTGCAGAGAAATATGTTGAGACTTTAATTCATAGGAAAATCAGAGGACTGTTACCAACCAGGAGGCATGGAGTTTAGATTAGCAGAGCTGTTGATGCACTTTCTTATCTCAGTTGTGGCAGTAATTACAGCAAGGCAGTCTTTGATTTAAGGCAAAGCCCCAATTCAAACCTTTCTTTTCTTTAGCTGTGAGTATTTGCAGGAGTTTATTTATTTATGTTGATACCTGCCGCAGAGGATTTGGGACTATATAGAGCTTGATGAAATCTGATTTTAAAACCTTAGAAAAACAAAGTAAAAGCAACCTGATTTTGTGTGTGAGAAACCAGAAGAATAGCTCCATGCTGGGCTTTTTAATTCTATTAATCAGTACAGTCATGGGAGAATGATAAGTAGCTTTCAAAACTCCCCACTCCCTAAACCCTCTCTGCATCCTTAAAAAAGGCATAGTTATCTCAATTACTTGTTTTTGTTGCTGCCAAGGGAAAATGGAAATGATTTAAACCTTTTGGGGAAGCATCTTTTATCCCGGATTATTAGATCATGGAGTGAAAACTAAAGAGAGGTGTGTGTGTGGTGTTTGTTGCCTGCAAGACATTTATAATTTATTCTGATTAAAATTGGACAAAAGGCACTAGGAAATTCATCCTTCTTCATACCATGTAATCTCTATGAAAATCCATGATTAATAGCTCTTGCAAAAGCTATAATAATGTTTAACACAAAGGAGTTTAAAGGGACTCAAAAGGGTGGGAATTTATCTTGCACGCTGCCCAGCTATGTGATCGTAGGAAAATCACTTACATCTTTATGTCTCAGGATTTGGAATTATAAGGTGATGAGCATTAAGTTAGGTCATACCTACCTGTGCTCCTCTGTGGAGATAGTGTGGTATGAGGATGATATCAAAGGTGGATGCCCTTTGATAGGGGAGGGACTAAAGACAGCATTTCAGAGAATCCAGAGGGATTACTCAGTCCTAAACACATAAATTGCACTGGATCGGCAAATACAAACTGGATTGGTATGAGTAGGATTGCTGTTTATGACTTGAGGTTTAATTAGAAAGGATGGCACTCTCTTTCAGCCATTAATAGACAAACTTAAAAATGGTTTAAATATGAATGCCATCAATTTGAAAGAAAGCTGTGACTTCTCATTCTGCATTTATGGTTTATTGGAGTTGTGTTCAGAGGATCAGACTACCGAAATACCACAACATTTAGAGACTATGGGACATTATTTCAACTATTGAGCACTTATTAGGGCTTTAGATTTTGAACCAAAGGGAATGTCTCTATTTTGCTTCTCACAACTAGTTACAGGCAACATATTTTCATTGGCGGAGGATGTATGGTTTATTTTTTTCTCTAAGACTCAATTTCAGTTGTTAAAATGTTTAACCCCTTCTTCCCACTGAATTGTGGGTTTCTTATGGGCATCTTTGGAAGATTTTCTGATTCTTCCAGTATTTTTGATTCATAAAGCTCAGTCCATTTCCACAAGACATATATTGATTCAAACTTCTGTATTTCCACTTCTTTTTTTATTTGTTCTCATTAGTTACACATGACAGTAGAATGTATTTTGACATATTATACATGTAAGGAGTAAAATTTCCCATTCTTCTAGTTGTACATGATGTGGAGTTACATTGGTAGTGTATTCATAAAGGCACAGAGGAAAATAATGTCCTCTTCAAACTATCTTTCCTATTCCCATTCCCTTTCCCTTCCTTTCATTCCCCTTTGTCTGATCCAAAGTACTTCTAATCTTCCATACCCACCCCACCACCACCTTTTTATGAATTACCATCCTTATATCAAAGAAAACACTTGGCCTTTGGTTCTTTAGGATTGACTTGTTAGCATGATATTCTCCAGTTCCATCCATTTAACGGCAAATGCCATAATTTCGTTTCTCTTTATGGCTGATTAGTATTCTATTGTGTAAATGTATCACATTTTTTTAATCTATTCATCTGTTGAAGGGCACCTAAGGTGATTTTATTGTTTAGCTATTGTGAATTGAACTGCTGTGCACATTGATGTGGTTGTGTCACTGTAGTATGTTGATTTCAACTTTGGAAGTAAACTGAGGAGTGGGGTAACTGAATCAAATGGTGGTTCCATTCCAAGTTTTCTGAGGAATCTCCATACTGCTTTCCATGGTGGTTGCATCTATTTGAAGTCCCACCAGCAATGTATGAGTGTACCTTTCCCCCACATCCTCACCAGCATTTACTGTTACTTGTTTTCTTGAAAATTGCCATTCTGATTGGAGTGAGATGTAATCTTAGTGTAGTTTTAATTTGTATTTCTCTAACTGCTAGAGATGTTGAACATTTTTTTATATATTTGTTGACCGATCTTATTTCTTCTTCTGTAATGTACTTCCACTTCTTCTAGGCTTCCTTTATCATGCTGGGGTGGGAAGAAGAGTGAGGCAGCCGGGCAAGCATCTCATTGTTCAACTCTCTCTGATTGGCAAAACTCTCTTGGTTGACAGGAATCCTATGATCACTACAGCCTAAGCCTTGGTGTCCTTGGTGGGGCACAGATTCAGAGTGACTTACTCAGGGGACAGATATGGGTTTTTAGAGGATCTTCACTATGTTCCTGGAGTGGGGATCCCATTCTGTCAACCTCTTTCATTTCATTTTGGCTCCTTGTAGGGACACACTTTAAAATGGCGACCACAATAACAACAACCTCGGGGCAAAAGCCTCCCCAACTCGTGGTACCACCAAGGTGGCGGCCCAGGATTGGCTCATTCAACTTCCATGAACCTGAGCAGCTTTACATCTTAGCAGACCTCTGCCCTGCAGGCCTTGCTGTATACTGCATGTGCTGTTGACCTTTAAGATGATTGGCCTCTGCCTGTATCTCCTCCCCTCACTCCCTTTTCATATACCTGTTTCACTCCCCCATTAAACTGAGATACTGCTTCGACAGACTCCCGGCTGGTGTGCGTTTTTCAGCCATGGACACTCACCATCCTGTTTGACCCCCGTGCCCCCTCTGGCTGGTCCAGGGAGGGCACCCAACCTTTGTTGTTCGGTGCAGAACAACAGCTCCTTAGTTCAGTGGTCCATACCATTACCTCTTTCTGATGAGGTCTCTTCACTTACAGGTTGACCTCTTGGGTAAAGCACCATCCAAGACATTTAAACACAGATACTGTTACAGAGTTGAGGTATTGGCATGGGCTGCTCTGCTGTTACCTCTCTCCAACCATCTTTTCCTTTGCTTGGGTAGGTTCAGGGTCAGATCAGTAAGTCTTGCTGCCTTTGCAGCAGCCAACAGAGGAATGAGATGACGATTTTACTTGAATGCATGCCTCACAATCTTTGCGGCTTTGGCTTTAGGGAGGAGAAGGAAGCTCAGGAGAAAGGAAAGGGATTGTTACTCATTAGGCAACAAAACTGAGGACCCCAGGGCACCTTCCCCTCTCTCTCAGCCCACTGATTTTGCAGACCTGAGCATGGAGATGTCAGGTGTTGGTGACCATACTCAGCAGTCTGCTACCTCTGGAAAGTCCTGGAAAGGAATCCCTGACTCCTATTGTTAGTGCTTCTCTTTAGAATAGATACAGTGTCCTATTTCCAATACTAGGACATGACTGCAATTCAAAGACAAAACAGAAAGTTCCAGTCAACATGCTGTTACAATGCTAGTATTAAAACAATCTGGCTGCATTGGAGTGGGTGTCTTCACATATTTTCAGTACAAAAAGTGTAACTCAGATTGTAATTTTAATTATCAAACATGTGCATGTTAGTATTTAGGGGTGGAATTCCTTGAGCCGATGAAGTTAACCGAAAGTCTAAAAATTCTTCAAAAGGCTGGGTCCAATTGGTTTATCCCTTTTTCTTTGATACCACATATGGCTTCAGTGGATTGTCAAATCCAGGGATCAACTGAATAAGAAAAGCTTTTACATTTTCAGTAGTTTCGTAACACCTCAACAGTATGCAACACCTGGCTCTCTGCTTAGATACTTTGAGTAAATAATCTTAAAGTTATTTTGCATATTTGGTCTCGATGGTACTTTAAAGATTTCTGTAGCATATATCACAGAGCAGGAAAGAATATAGAGTCAGAATTTTTTTGTGTGTGCACATAAATATTATACATAAATTTACATAATTATGTATATTTAGAGGGAAATACCCTTCTATTTAAAAATCACCCCAAATTCCATATTCCTTTCTCTGTTTTATTTTTTCCCTAAAATTATAACATTTGATCCTACTATATCTTTTATTTGTTTTTTTCTTGTTATTTTTTTCTTCCCTAAGCAGAATGTAAGCTTCTTGAGGCCAAGGGATTTGTCTGTTTATCCACTGCTGTATCTATACTGAGAATAGAGTTTGGCATGTAGAAGAAATTAAATATTTATGAACAAATAAATGAATAACATTTTAAAAATAATCCATACTTTTGAGCGTCAACATATACACACATTTTTACTATCAAATCCAAGAAGCACAACAGATCACTTCAGCCACATTACTGCAGTCTGTACTGGGTTCTTTTAACACAGTACTAAAGAGTTTTTAAGCATGGTGATTTGCCTTTTTTTTTTTTTTATGATCATCCTCTAGGTCTTTTTTCTTCTCCCTGAATTGAGGCAGGAATGAAATACCTTGTTTTTCAGTTCTTAATAATGTCAATAGTCAAGAAAGAAAGAATGAAGCTATTCTATTAAAAAGTCTGTCTCCTTGGCATTTCCAGAGCCTGCACACAAGGGCAGCACACAGGATTGCTGGTGAAGGGGTCTGATCAATTATTTTCTGTCACTCAGGAATCTGAGTTAAGACACATGGAGAGGGACTCAAAATTAGTGGGGTTGCTGGAAGCAGCCCTGACAGGGCAGATTCTGAAATGACCCAGAAGTCCGATAAGCAAGTGGACCTAGGAAGCTGACTATCAGCGCAGGGAGCCCAGGCAGAAGTGCAGCCTGAAGCCAAGATTCCAGTGCAGGGACCATGGGCCAGGAATAGGTCCAAGTTTTGTGAAACTAGAAGAGGATTGATTCTGGAATCCTCTTTAAGAATAATAACAAAAAAGAATTTAAAAAACGTAATTGGGGAGCTGGGGTGGTAGCTCAGTGGTAGAGGGCTTGCCTTAGCATGTGAGAGGCACTGGGTTCGATTCTCAGCACCACATATAGATAAATGAACAAAAATAAAAGTCTATCAACATCTAAAAAAATATTTAAAATAAAAAGCAACCATAATTGATGTGACATTGTTGGTGCCTATTCCCAGGCTTTGAAAGGGTCTCAAGCAAGTGAAAGTCACTGTGACTTGAATGTCTTTATCTTGAAAATAACAATTCTTAGCATTTGGTGGGAAGGAATTAAGTGGGGGGAGGAAAAGAGATGAGAATATGAATGGCTATTAAGTCTAGGGCCATCTTGCTTCCTGGAGAATGATTCTGGTCCGCATTTATCCTTAAAAGAATTCCCTCTATTCATAAAATCTCAAGATTATTTTTTTGCTGTGTGCTAACAAAAGTGCTTAAGGAACACATGTTACTTCTTTGAATTTTCTCATGGAGGACTTGTTTCTTCTTTGTATTTCCTCATGGAGGACATCACCAGGGCACCATCCCAGTAGAGTAGTTAAGAGAGGATTTTTGGAGTTATAATAGTTGCTTGAATTTAGATTGTATCATTTTGGAGTTTTGTGTACCTAGCTAAACTGTTAATCTCTCCATAATGCTTTATAAAATGAGAACACATTTTAACCTGCCCCACGTTTTCTGAAGAGTAATGTGTTAATCCATAGGGAGGACTTGAAATTTGTTCTGGTCAACAGGAAGCACTAAATATTAGCAATGACTACCTTTATCTCCTATATTGCTAATACCATGTGACATCAGGGAAAAGGAGAGGATGGGCAGAAACAAAACGACTCTTATATAGACTAGTAGCCATGATGACTTACCAGAATGAGGTGCCTTAAACCAAATTTGAATCAAGCCGAAAGGTCATAGTAAATGAGTTTTGTTCCTGAAACTTTATTCAGAAGTTCTCTCAGTCTGAAAATATCCCCCAGGTACTGTATTTGGATGAGAGCCAATGCATTAGACTCAATGGCATCTTTATTTTAAAAAATGGGAAGAATGATTGGTCATAATCAACAATATTGATTGAGGATAATTCTTAAATTTTTTGGTAATTTGTTTTATCAATGTCTAGGTTCTGAGGATTAAAATGCTGTAGCTAGCACACACATTTCTTTACTGGGAGATGCTGCCATTTCTCCTTATGAATAGTTCTTAAGCACTGAAAGAATCTTTCTATACTCACAACATATGATTTAAAAAATCCAGAGTTACAATTCAGAATTGACTACTGGGGATATGTTGTCATCAGTTTATTGATTGATTTTGAAACTAAAATTTTGTAAGAGCTGCAGATTACACAGTCAAGAAATGATAGTTTGTGGATGTTAAAATGCTCTTGCTTTGTGAGTCCTGATGACCCAAGCACAATGAGCAAGGATTTAACTTGGTAGAATGGTACACTTTCCTCTATATTGCAGCTACTGTGGAAATAATTCTGAAAATTAAACATCAGAACACCAGCGCATGTGAGGGAATGCACCAATTTACCTAAATAATTCCTTTTTCTCCAGTTCGATCACATTTTGCTTACTTATTTTTTGTTTGTTGCTTTCACTGATTTTCAGGTTCAAGTTGCCTAATATTTACTTCCTGACTGGAGCCAGGAAGGTCTTCTCTGTGCTGTTTCCCCTCTCCCTCCTCCTCCTTCATCTTGCCCTCTGGCCAAAATCACAGAAAAAGCCATTTAGGACCTGGACTCCAGCTGATAACAGTTTATTGTCTTGTAAAGCAGGAGAGAGTTCTCTCCACTTGTTTTTGAAAGTTGTATTTGATTAGTTGTAAAATTAAGCTGAATAAGAAAAAAATTCAATACAAGGAATTCATGTTTTCATCTGCTTTTATGCACAATACAATTAAATATCATTTAAATACTTTAAAAAATTTAAATTTTATTTCTGAAGTTTGCAGTGTGAAGTGGTACATTAAACATGGATGTTGAGTTTAGGCAGGTGAATTTTTTTATTTATTGTACACATTTATGGATATAATATATGTGATCAAATAAGGGTAGTTGGCATTTCCATCCCCTTAAACATTTAAAAAAATTTTTTGGACTGATGTGTAATAATTATACCTATTTATGAGGATAGTGTGAGATTTCAATACATGTCATTGAAAAGGGAGCCAAACTGCGGTCATGACAGGCTGAATTTAGGGCATGAAAGATTCCAGGCTTAGATTTCTGTTTCCTGGAGCTCAGATAGCTGACTCCAGGAAGGCCACTAGAACAAGAGCATACCACATAGATCAAGATTAGGACTGGTCTTTGGCAAACAAGCCAATGCCTAACATTCCAAACCATATGTTAAGACCTGGGTATCCTAAGCCAAGGGAAACATGCCAAACCATATATGTTGAAAGATCAGCCAATCATGTACCTTGCTTTGTTTAAATTTCCCGCTCTACTGTGGAGCTCATAAAAATCCTGCTGAATGGAGACTAGGGGCTCTCAGACAGCACCTGCTGCGTCTTGTATTTTGGATATTAATCCTTCACCGGATGAAGAGTTTGCAAAATTTTCCCCATTCTTCAGTCTGTTGATTGTTTACTTTGCTGTGCAGAAGCTGAGTTTTAGATTTGAATGCATTTCTTTTTTAGCTATCTAGGTGAGACCACTGTTCTAAGCCTAACAGGGCTCAGCTTCTTCAACTGAAAAATAAGCACTCTAGTTGGCTTAAAAGTATGCGCTCTGACCTCGGATTACCTGCATTCACAGCCCAGCTTTGTCATATAGCTTTGTCATGGGTAAGGAATTCAGTTATTTAATTTTTCTGTGTTCCTGTTTTTATCAGCTGTAATATGGAATAATAGGACTATTGCATAAAGTTGTGAAAACCAAATAACTAATAAATGACTTGAAGATTACAAAGCTCTTATAAAAGTCATGTGACACATAGTAAATACTCATTAAATATTAGCGATTTGTGTGCATGTGTGGTACTGGGAATTGAACCCAGTGTCCAGTGCATTCTAAGCACATACTCTACCACTGAGCAGCACCCCCAACCCAGTGTTAGCCAGTTTCACTCATAGAACTGATGCACGGATTGGGTGGAATAGTTTGCATCAAATTTCTGAAGGTATTCCACAGCCGTCAAACTCTTGGCGTCTGTGTTTTGGTTTGTACTCTCCTCACGATTGTTAGAGTATAGTAACATTCTTGCAGTAGTATTCCAAAGTTGGATGATTGACTTTTGGTAGGAAATAAATGTGTTTTTTATTGCCCACTACATGGCATACACTGTACTCTAAAGTATCCCAAGCAGTCTGTGCCCTAGGGAGCTTTCACATTATTTGAAGGCTTACCTGATTGAACAGTATTGACTAACCAAAATTCAGAAAGAGAAACTAGACAATGAGTTAATTGGAAGGCAAATGGACAAAGGGTGGGAGAAAAAAGCTCATAGAAGTGAAAATTTAGCCTAAGGATGGCCAACATGTGCTCTCACTCCTTCTTCCAGGTCCCACAATCATTTCTGGTTCTGATATCACCTTATAATGCTTTTCAGCCCAATTCCCTGTGAATCCACCACCGTCACTTGGCATTCCAAGCTTCCATACGTGTGTCAATTGGAGATAAAATGAGGTATTCAGTTGTGCTTGTCTGGATGGGATGAACATCACCTTTGAGAACAGTAATTGGCTAAAAGTCCAAGTTCTTTTTAAACATGGAAACAGATTTATTCTTTTTTTTTTTCCCCAAATTTCAAAGATGGTGTTTTTGAATTAGCAGCTCCTTTTCCGTAGGAAATTTTTAAAGGTTTTGTGGTTTTGTGCATGTGCAAAGGAATGACTTAGGCAAATGATATAAGAAGAGTAAAAAAACCCCCAAAAAACAAAAGAACAACTCTTTATGTTCTTTTTTTATTTTAATTTTTATTGGTTCTTTTTAATTATACATGACAATAGAACCCATTTTGATATAATTATACAGCAGTAAATATATCTTTTTTTTCACAATGTAGATTCACACGATTCATATGATCTTACATATACATAGGGTGATACTGTCTGTCTCAGTCTACTATCTTTCCTTCCCCCACCCCTTCCCGTCCCATTTTCCTCTAGACAATCCATACTTCCTCCATTCTTTTTTTATCCCCCATACTCCCTCCCCCATATGTTCTTTTGACATAAAGAACAAGCTGTTCAACTATCTTATTTTTATTTTATTTAGATATATATTATTTCATTATTTTCAGATAATTCTGTTTTAGAAACTTGAATTTTGTAGCTTTAATGGCCTTCATTAAGAAATTAATTTCTGCTTTATAACCTATCTCATTATTTTACCAAAGACTGGGTGTAAAGTCATATACATTGATTGAAATGTGTTTTCAAAACTTTTATTCTGCCTCGTGTAAGCACAAGGCCCTGGGTTCAATCCCCAGCACTGCAAAAAAACAAAACAAAACAAAACAAAACAAAACAAAAAACAATCAAAACTTTTATTCTACTTTAATCTTTTACCTAAGATTTTTTTTTTTTTTTTAAGGTTTGATGTCCCTATTATGTCAATGCTCCATAGACAATCTGGAAAAAAAATAAAAAAAAAAAAATAAAGAAAGAAAAGGCAGATTGCTTTGCTTATGTCAAGTATTCACAGGCCATTCAGAGTGTCCTTTTGCCAGGATGGTTTCATTTACCAATTGCTTTCACTTTAGACCAGTTTGGGTGGAACTAGCCAGAGGATGAACACAAACAAATGTAATGGGAGACCCACATCCAAATGCTGGAGCAGAAATGGACACTGAGGAGCAAGGAATACCATAAGACAGACTATTTCATGCAAGTTTCAGAGTTCAGCAATTCATTCTCAGTACAAGTTCTGTCTGCACCTTTCAACCATGGGGCTACCTTGCCTTCCACTTTCTAACGGAAACTACTGATGGTCTAGTGTCAAAAAAATTCACTTTCAGAAGAACCGAGTTGAATTATTCTTTAGGGTTGTCCTCCTCCTATAATTCACCTCCCCTGGTCAACCCCACCACTCTTACTGTAACTACTCCCAGCATTTCAGCAGTTAACTTTTTATAAGAGAATGTCAAAGCCAGTGCATGCCTGTAACCTCAGTGACTCTGGAGGCTGAGGCGGGAGGATCACAAGTTTGAGGCCAGCCTCAGCATTTTAGTGAGACCCTCAGCAAAATTAGTGAGAACCTGTCTCAAAATAAAAAAAATATATAAAAGGGCTGGGGATGTAGCTCAGTGATAAAGTGCCCCTGGGTTAGATCCCTGGTACCAAAATCAAAATCTAACAACAACAACAACAACAACAATAAATACAGAGAAAAACTTGAGGGATTACAAAAAATGAAGTTAACCCAGCCTTCACATCCTACACCCACCTCGTTCAGATTTCTCAGCATGACCTGCTCTCTCCTGCCTTGTACATCCCGTGTCCTCTATCTATAGTTCAGTTTTCCTTTTGTTTGAATGGAAAACTCCTAATCATGATGATCTAGTGTCAAAAACTTCACTTTCAGAAGAACGGAGTTAATTTATTCTTTATGTTTGTCCTCCTTCTATAATTCACCTCCCCTGGCCACCCTACCACTCCTACCATAACTAATCCCAGACTAAGTTCATGGCACCTCCTTTAAGAAGTTTTCCTGGGACCTGAGGATGTAGTTAAGTGGTAGAGAACTTGCCCAGTTCTTGGGAGGCCCTGGGTTCCATCTGCAGCCCTGGAGGAGAAAAAGATTTCCCTTCATACTCTGGAGAAATTAATTCTACAGTTTGGGCTCCTGAAGCACCTTTCACATAAAACCACTATGTTCTGGTAGACAAGTCTATGTTTATAGCTAGGATGCTAAGTCCCCTTGGCATTGCTAGGATCACAGGGTGGTTAGCACACATTTCTTCCTTAATAAGTTTGTTAGAGATCACTTAACTGTCGACTCCATATGGATTTGTGAGAGTGTTTCTTGAGACATGAGTGAGGCGGGTTGTGAGGTTGGCTGTCCTACAGCTATGGGCTGCAAGCACGGGTAAACTTGTCTTGGAAAACACCAACCACTCTGCTTCATTCCAGGAATATCTTCTTCATCATTTGCCCTTCGTTTCCTAGCACAGGGCTCCTGGCAACGACAATGGCATAACGCTGCAGGCAGGTGTGGTTGGAAATGGATGGAATTGGATTTGGAGCTGTCTCAAAGATTTACTTTGGACCTGAGCTGATGTTCCAAGTTCTTGATTTTGGCAAGCCTGTCATTTGCCACTTGTCAAATGAGTTGAGTCATTAGTCTGGCCTTGTCATCTGGGAGCCTCCAAATGATTGATGTGGCCCTGCTACATTCCCCAATGGGATAATTAAATGTCTACTCAGCTGTGTTTACCTGGTTTCATAAAAAGTAAAGTAAAATAAAAACAGTCATACCATTACTGTTTTTACCTGTGAAAACAGAAAACTGAGAAATGTATTTGATCATGTTGTTTCCTCTCTAATGTTCAGTCCCTAAAGGACAAAACTCCTGTTGGCAAAACCAAATCTTTCAATTCTTGTCAGGCTAACAAAATAATCTCCTCCATTTGTCTAGTTTGTGTAGTAATTTTGAATGCATTTTTCTTTCCTTCTAACAATCCTGTCAAGTAGAAACACAAACATTATCATCCTCATTTTATAGATAAATATCCTAAAACTCAGGACTTATTTTAAAGTCAGATTTAGTTCATATTCAGTTTCTCTGTTATAGTAATCTCTTTTTATACCACTTCAATAGACATTCTATGGTATCAAAGGGATGAGTGACTATCACATATTCCTCTGTGATATTCTTCCACCAGAGTCTAATTCTGGGGGAAAAAATTAGAACGTGTAGAGAAGGGGTTGGACAAGACTTGACCATCCCACCCCAGAATATGGAGTTTGTCTCCAAGGTGTGGTACAATCAACGACCAACCATCTAAACTGCAGGGCTGGCTGGAAAGTGATAACTCAATCCTAGAACTGATGAGAGGTCTGTGAGACATTCCCTACTTGCCTACACAAATGGTTCCTTTCAAAGGCAAGGTGCTTATTGTCTCCAGGATAATGTGGCTCTTGGATGCTAGCCCATCAGCAGAGCAGAAACTCATATTTGGCAAGGTGAACCCAGACACAGTTTCCTGATGTGCTGAATCAATAGGAAATAGCTTTGGAAAAACACAGCAACAACAGCAATAAATGGCTTTGAACTTTTCCATCCTAACGTTGTATAAAGTGTACTGACAACAACTCCCAAGGGGTCTCTTTTTTTCAAATGATAACATATGACTTTGAACTTTTGCCCCTTGTACACTACATGGCCGTTGTTCTTCAGACCTGATCAAAACAAAATTCTTTCTAAAAATGAATGTTTTTTTCCCTTGAAAAGACTTTTCGTTTTCTTGATTCTTATGGAACCAGGTCCCTATTCCTATGACAGTGTTGGCTTCTTGGCTTCTGTCCCATTGTTATCTTGTCTCAGCCTGTATCCTTTTAAGATTTTTTCTGTATTGAATATCAAGATAAATCTCAACAACTAGTTAGTTACTGTGTCATTCTTCACTCACTCAGGCAGCCAGGCAGTCAGCCAGGAGGAGTGGGCAGGGGTGGCAGGAGGCTGAATGATTGATTGAACAGACACACCAGAGCTGCAGAACGTAGGGGCGGTGGAGTGGGTGGCGGGGAGCTGGAGAGAAGCCCTGTGGGACTCTGGAGCATTATTCTGGGAGAATCAATGGTAGGAGGTGGAAGGGGTCTATTATCATTGTTATTGGTTTCCTTTTTCATTTGTTTTGCCATTTCAGTTTTGAGTTGGTAATAGTTTGATCTGTGGCTATTTTATAATAGGGAATAAACTGAATTGGAAATAAAACAGACAAGTCTTGGCAATGTGCTTAGATTGGGTTTCATGAACATGCAAACTTATTGTCAAAATGCAAGCTTTCTTCTTGTTTGGTGTGGCTCAGATACTTTTGGAAAATCCTCAAAAAGACTTCTAAGGCACAGGAAAACTTCTGATGGCTTCATTCTACTTTCGGAACATCAAGGTTATATTGTCAGACAAGTTAAATAGGATAAACTAAGATCTAAATGCTCTTACACTTTCCTTTTCTCATCTTCTTCTTACCAGCTATGTAAATTATGAGTATTTTAAACTCACTGTATTCTCACCTAAATGTGGATGACATTCACATAAGGGTGGATCAGTCAAGGTTCACCCTTATTTCCTTGATGATGATGATGATGAACATTTATTGAGCACTTACTATCTGGCAGGTGCAAAGACCAATATATTTTATACATGTATTAACTACTGTATTTCATTAACTGCTTCTAATGATTTGGATGATAATGATAATTCCCAATTCAAAGGTGAATGCTTGAAGTGTAGGAAGATTAGCTTATTTAATGGTACTCAGCAATTTAGTAGTGGAGATAGATTTGGACAGTGGTCTGTTATTTCAAAGTGTATAGTCTTACTATATATGTTTGATTATACACAAAGTTTTGTTATTGATGTTTTCCTTTTGTCTGAAGGGTGTTGCCAGTAAAATAAATGTGTCAGGAAGCTTTATCCAAACTCCAAGACTGGGAATTGAAAGTGTTTTTTAGTAGGCCTTCTAGAGTGGAGGTATGATTATTTCCCAGGCCAAAATTTGGAAAAGCACTCCAGTTACCCATTATTATGTTGTCTGACCTTTGCTACTTGTTATTTTAATTCCATGCTGTCCATTTCAGCAGACTAGGGTGGGCATAATTGCCTATATGTAATTGTTAATATGTTTTCATTGCCCATTTTAATGACTTGGAAAACAAGGCCCAGAGGGTCCATCATCAGTTCTTGATACCTGAAAAAATAAGGACAGTCTCAAATACTGAGCACCAATTCTGTCAGACATTGCACTAACTGCTCTATGTGCCATCTCATTTTAATCTTTGCCAAGAAGCTGTCCAATAGGTACTATGATTTTAAGTTTGCCCATAAAGAAACCAAGGCTCAGAGAAGTTGAGCAAAATAAACCTTTGAGCAAGTTGTGGAGTCAGGTTGAGAATCTGATCAATCCACATAAGTCACTTAAGGTCAGTTCCACATAAGTTCATGGAGAATCACATGCATGGGTTTCAGTAGAGTATAAGGCAAACATGACCTCATACAACTAAAAGACCAGGGCAGCTGGAATCCTATGTACTGAGCACAAATTGCTGTGTATATTCATATTTTATATTTCCATTCTCTGAGACTATCACTTATATGCAGCATAATGGAAAAGGTACGCCTAATAGGAAATACTATGTTCATGTTACTGCCACTGAGCTCAGCATGGGATAATTGACAAAGTTACAGACCCAATATGACAGCCCATCTGGTGGAATCCAACTTACAGTGGATAAGACAGAGTAGGAGTAGGTAGTTTTTCCTTAAGAAAAACAACAAGAAAACAAGCACAAAGATAAATTAAATCAAAACTCCTCTTGAAAGTGCTTTCAAGCCAAGTGTAGTGGTACACACCTGTAATCCTAGCAATTTGGGAGGTTGAGACAGGAGGAGGTCAGCCTCCAATTCGAGGTCAGCAAGTTCGAGGTCAGCCTCAGCAATTTAGTGAGGTTCTAAGGAACTAAATAAAAAAATAAATTTAATAAAAAATAAAAAGAACTGGGGATATAGCTTAGTAGTTAAGTGCCCCTGGGTTCAATCCCAGGTACAAAAAAAAAAAAAAATAATAATAAAGTACTCTCGAACTGCAAGTCCCACCACACATTAGAAACAACTGATTGGCAAACTTATTCTTGGAAAGTATAGTTCCCTCCCCTGAATATTAATGGAAAAAGAGATTCTTTTTTTTTTTTTTTTTTTTT
>JAJEJO010005695.1:37872-74460 GCA_020662805.1 Glaucomys volans
AAAAAAAAAAGAAAATAAAAATATATTTTTATAAATATTATATAAAAGTAAATATTTACTTTTATTTATAAAAGTAAATAAAAATATTCTTAGAGCTTTGGTCATGGCTAAAAGTTTCTTTAGTGAAGTTCAGAAAAATTTTTATTAAGAATGTTTGGGAATCTATTCACTTTGAGCCCTCTCTTTAGTCTTGATAGTTGTCTGCATAGGAATGTTTAAATTGTGGTACTTGGGGTCTG
Source organism: Glaucomys volans (assembly GCA_020662805.1). Taxonomy (NCBI): domain Eukaryota; kingdom Metazoa; phylum Chordata; class Mammalia; order Rodentia; family Sciuridae; genus Glaucomys; species Glaucomys volans. The sequence continues at coordinate 38,112 of JAJEJO010005695.1, forward strand.
ATTTCTTACTACTTATAGAACCAGGCATGTAAATGAACCACCCTGCCCTCTTGCCAGGAGTGGATGGATTTTCCAACACTAACGGTGGATTTTCCACATAATGTTTAGATTTCAGCTGAACTGGTGCTGAGATAATGAAGACTCTGATGATCTTTCTATCCAGTTAATTTTATTTCCCAGCATGGAGGTAGAGGGAAGGATATGACATCTGGAAATATTTTGGGTTATCACAACTCGGGGTGCTACTGTCATTTGGTAGGTAGTGGCCAGGAATGTTGCTAAACAGGATAGCCTCCACTCAAAGAAGTATCTGGCAGAAAATGCCAATGGTGTCAAAATTAGGAAATCTTGTGCTATATTCTTTAATAATGACAGACCATTTGGTCAATTCATTGAAGCCAGGGTCAACACAGGGTTAGCAGTTGACTCCAGAAGATTGCTAGGGAAAGCAAACACTTGGAAAATCCTGTGAAGACTTTGGGTATGAGTCTTGCCTCATAGTCTGGAATGTTTCAGCCTTGGGAAAATGTGCCCAAAGACAGTGTGCTTTTCCCCCCACTAACTGTGCCATTTGATGGATAATACATGAGTGTCTGTCCAGTATCCATGCCATAGTTTACTTCAAGAATCATTAACTGTGCACTTTCTATATTGTATTTGCTAAAAATTATTGACTGCTCAAGTCAGGCTGTCATTAAGTACTTTATATATGTTGATTTATTTCACACCTACAGAATGACGGATGCCATTTCAAACTCCATTGTGTATAGGAAAAAAGTGAGAGAAACACATCACATTATCACTAACTGTGGAGATAAGAATTGAAGTTGGGTCTAAGTTGGCATCAAGATGGCGTTATGCACGGACTGCCAAATTAGTGACTATTCAACTGGTGTTATGGAGAAGAGTAAGACAGACACATTTACTTGATGATACTTTGCCATGCTTGAATAATAATTGATATTTTGGCATAAACACCATGGGGAAAGAACTAGACTTTTCTTTAGTCACCTGGACAGACCAAATGTCAGAAAAAGAACTGCCCTGCAGTAAATATAGAATATAAATGCCATGCCAGAAGTAATTTCTGTCTTTCAAAACAATTTCGTTTAGAACAGTTTTATATTTACGGTAATGTTAAATGTACAGAGATTTCCCATCTATCTATTTCCCTGTCCCTGCATATGTGTAGCCTTCCCCATTATCAGCATCCTCTACCAAGGCGGTAGGTTTGTTACAGTGGATGATCAAACACGCCACCCTAGTAGAGGATGTTGATAAGGAGACAGGCTGTGCATCCCAAAGTCCATTATTTATATTAGGTTTCATTCTTCATACTGTGAATTTTATGGTTTTATAAAAATATATAATGACATCTATCCAGCATTGTAGTATAACAATAGTTTTATTGACCTAAAAATCCTGTTTCCTCCATGTGCTGGCTGTTCATCCCTTTTTCCCTACCATCCCTGGCAACCTTTGACCCTTTTACCATCTCCAGAGTTTAACCTTTTCCAGAGTGTCATATGCTACATGACCTTTCTAGATTGATTTTTTCATTGAGTAATAGTAAGAGTCTTCCAAGTCTTTCATGGTTTGGTAACATTTCATTTTAGCACTCACTAGTCCTTTGTCTGATGTACTATAGTTACTTCATTCGGTCACCAACTTAAGAACCTTTTGTCTGTTTCCAGGTTTGATAGTTATGAATAAAGCTGGAATAAACATGATATGTGGAATTTTGTATGGACACAGATGTCCAGCTCCTTTGGGTGCACCCCAAGGAGCACAGTTCAGTTTTGCAAGAAACAGCCAAGTTGTCTTTTGTAGTAACAGTACCTTTTCACATTTCCTCCAGCAATGAATGAATGTAGAGCTCCAGTTGCTCTATTTTCTAATGAGCATTTGGTGTTGTGTTTTAGATTTTGGCCATTTTCATCAGTGCATAGCAATACCTTATTGTTGTTTAATTTGCATTTCTGATGAGATCAAGTGTGGAACATCTCTTTATATATTTCCATCGGTTTATCTTCTTTGATGAGGTATCTGTTCATGTTCTTGGTTTAGATTTTAATTTGGTTGCTTGCTTTCTTACTGTTGCATTTCAAGAGCTCTTTGTATATTTTGGATAACATCACTATGTTGCAAATATTTTCTTCAAGACATTGACTTGTCTTATTCTCTTGACATTGTCTTTTGTAGGGCATATATTTTAAATTTTAATTTAGTATAGTTCATCAGTTATTTCATTTGATGATTATGCCTTTGGTGCTGAAACTGAAAAAAATTATGGTCCTGGCCAAGGCCAATAAGGTTTTCTCCCTTGTTATGTTCTAGGACTTTTATAGTTTTGTCTTTTACATTTAGGTCTATGAAACATTTGAGTTAATTTTTGTGAAGGGTGTAAGGTCTGTGTCTAGACCTTTTTTTTTCTTTTTGCATGTGGATGTTCAGTGGTTCTAGTACTATTTGTTGAAAAGACTATATTTGCTCAATTGTATGCCTTTGTTTCTTTGTCAAAGGTGAGGTGAACACATTTATTTATATCTGGGCTCTCTCTTCTGTCTCATTGATCTATGTGTCTTTTGTTTCACCAATATTGCACTGTCTTGATTAGTGTAGTTTTATAGTGAGTAAGGTATTTTCAGTTCAAGTATTTTTTTCTTCAGTATTGTGTTGACTCTTGGTACCTATAAAATGTAGAACAATTTGTTCATATCCAAAAATAGCTTGCTATAATTTTGATTAGAATTACATTGAATCTATACATCAAGTTGGGAAGACCCAAATCTTAACAATATTGACTCTTCCTCCAATCCATGATCATGGAATTATCAATCTCTCCATTATTTAGCCCTTCTCTGATTTCACTTATCAGGGTTCTATAGTTTTACTCTTATGGATATTGCAGAGTTATACCTAAATATTTCATTTTTGTGGGTGCTAATGTAAATTGTGTTTTTTAAAATTTTTTATTTATTTTTATTTTTTTAGTTATAGATAGGTACAATACCTTATTTTTATTTTTATTTTTTATGTCGTGCTAGGGAATGAACCCAGAGCCTTCTGCATCCAAGGCAAGCACTCTACCAACTGAACTAGCCCTAAATTGTGTTTTAAATTTCAAATTCCACTTGTTCATTGGTTGTGTAAAGGAAAGCAATTGGCTTGTATATTAACTTTGTATAATTGTAGTCTTGTTATACTCATTTATTAGTTCCATAAGTAGTTTTATTGATTCTTTCAGATTTTATAGATAGATGGTCACATCATTTGTGAACAAAGATGTTTTCCTTCTTTTCTCCCAGTCCGCATACTTTTTATTCATTTAAAAAGTCTTACTGAATTGAATAGGGTTTCCAGGACAATGTTTACGAGAAAAGAGTGAGAGGAATTTCCTTGCTTTGTTCCTTGTCTTGGTGGGAACACTTTGAGGTCTTCACCATTAAATGAAATTTTAGTTGTTGGGTTTTTATAGATGTGTGTTATCAAATTGAAGAAGTTTCTATTCCTATCTTACTGAAGATAGTAATATCATGGATATTCAGGTGTTGGAATTTGTCAAATGCATTTACTTCATCTGTTAATATGACATGTAGCTTTTCTTTTTTTCCCTGTGTATGTGATGGATCACTTTAATTGATTTTTGAATGTTGGACCATCCTTGACTACCTGGGATAAATCCCATGTGGTTATGGCATATAATTTTTTATATATGTTGTTGGATAAAATCTGCTAATATTTGGTTAATGAGTTTTGCATCTATGTTCTTGAAAGCCATTTATCTGTAGTTTTCTTGTAACATCATTGTCTGGTTTTGAAATTACGGTACAGTTGTTTCATAGAAGAATTAGATAGTATTTATTCTGCTTCTATCTTGTGAAGAGCTTAGAAAGAATTAGTATATTTCTTCATTAAATATGTTAAATATTCATCAGTGAACCCACCTTGACCTGTTGCTTTCTGGTCTTGTGCATTATCAATTATTAATTCCATTTATTTTCAGATAGGCCTATTTAGATTGTTTATTCCTTCTTGCATAAATTTTGGCAAACTGTATATGTCAAGGAATTGATCCAAATCTTCTGGCCTCTTATTTTGCTCATTTCCTAAGGTAGAAAATTAGATGATTGATTTTATATCCTCTTTTTTTTTCTAATATTGAACATCCAATGCTTTAAATTCCCTCTAAATTCTGCTTTTGCTGCATTCCACAAATTTTAATAAACTGGGTCGACTAAAAGACCAAGGCTCTGCTGATACAGAAGACGTACTTTCTAGACTTAGAAAATAGCAAGTTCAGACTCCCTGAGCTGAGACTATGCTTGAGACGTTTGATGAAACATCACACATCCTTGAAATGTAGTAGGTAGATGCAGAGTATTAAAAAATGGTCAGAAAAGTATTGAAAGCGCAAGTCATCTTAAAAACCAAGATATAAAAAAAAGAATAATAATCAAGGCTATGTATTGTAGAAGAAGTAACACAAAGCAACTTTCTGTGGAGACCTTTAGCTGCTATAGTGATTAAAGGTCCTCACACTTCAAAAGTTGACACTTGGCTTATAATAATGCTGTGATGAACTACAGCAAGAATGACAGAGGAGTGGAAGAGAAAAGTTTGGAGAGGGAATGTATTTGGATTCATGGTAGAACAGACTATCTCAATGCTGTAAAAAGTAATTGATCCCATTATTGGAAGTGTTCTTTAAAAGAAAAACTTTACTTAAATGCTAAAATCTAGATGGTGATTTAAAATCATGTCTTAATGTTCTTAATTTTAGGAGGAGAAAATGTGGTTTTTTTACTCAGCAATGCTTCTCAGGCTCTGCCCATTTCTTTAGTGGGTGACTAAAATCTTCAGCCCAATTTGGATTGCAAAATTTGATTTTCCTTTCCTTTAGGTAGATAATTTTCTCACTTATATTACTTCTTTCTCTACAAAACTTCTTTTAACATTTCATGGAAGGCACATCTACTGACAACTTCCCTCAACTTTTGCTTTACTGAAAAGTTCTCCATTAGTTCATGCTTGAAGAATAATTTCATAGGGTATAGGATTCTATTTGGTGGTTTTGTTCTCTCAACACTTCACGTTTTACTCCCCTTTCTTTTTGCTTGTATGTTTTCTGTAGAAAAGGATATGATTCTTATCTTTATTCCTCACAATATAAAGTATTTCCCCCGAACAAGGCTCCTTTCATAATTTTCTTTCTTTGATTTCTTGCAGTTTGACATGACTTGCTCAGGTGTAGTTCTTCGCATTTGTCCTGATTGGTGTTCTCTCAGCTTCCTGGATCTGTGGTTTGGTGTCTAATAGTAATTTGGGCAATTTCTTGGTCATAATCTTTTCAAGTATTCTGTTCTTTTTTCACTTCTTCTTCTTGTATATGCGTCACATGTATGCTATATACTTCTCTGGTATTTTTCTGTATTTTTTCAGTCTCTGTTCTCTTTACTTTTCAGTTGTTGAAGTTTATTTTTCATTTGTTCTTTTTAGCTATACGTGACAGTTGAGTGTATTTTGACATATTATACATAGATGGAGTGTAACTTATTCTAATTAGAATCCCATTCGTGTGGTTGTACTTGACGTGGAGTTTCACTGGTCATGTATTCATATAGGGACATAAGAAAGTTATGTCTGATTCATTCTACTGTCTTTCTAATCCATCCCTGCTCCTTTCCCTTCATTCCCCTTTGTCTAATACACTGAACTTCTATTCTTCCCTCTCCCCCCTTATTCTGTGTTAGCATGCACATGTCAGAGAGAACATCCATCTTTTGTTTTTTGGGGGATTGGTTTATTTCACTTAGCATTACAGCCTCCAGTTCCATCTATTTACCAGAAATTTTGTTTTTCTTTGTGACTGAGTAATATTCCATTGTGTATATATACCACATTTTCTTTATCCATTCATCTATTGAGGGCCACCTAGGTTGGTTCTATAGCTTAGCTATTGTGAATTGAGCTGCTATAAACATTGATGTGACTGTATCACTGTAGTATGCTGGTTTAAAGTCCTTTGGGTATAAACTAAGGAGTGGGATAACTGGGTCAAATGGTGGTTCCATTCCAGGTTTTATGAGGAATCTGCATACTGTTTTCCATAGGGGTTGCACCAATTTGCTGTCCCACCAGCAATGTGTGAGTGTACCTTTTCCCCCACATCCTCACCAACATTTATTATTACTTGTATTCCTGATGCTTGACATTCTGAGTGGAGTGAGATGGAATCATGTGTAGTTTGAATTTGCATTTCCAGCACAAAACTCAATTCAAAGTGAATCAGGGACCTTGGCATTAGGCCAGAGACCCTGCACCTACTAGTAGAAAATGTAGGCCCAGCTTTCCATCATTTTGGCATATAAGCTGGCTTCCTCAATAAGACTCCTAAAGCACAAGAAGTAAAATCAAGAATCAATAAAAGGAGAGGTTTTCAAAATGACAGAATAGAGGAGGTTGCTTTCCTGACTGTTCTATGGAGGGAAATCAAGAAAGCAGACAAGCAGCTTCTCAGTAAGGTGGGTGAACAAAAAAAAGTGTGTGGACTTTACTGGAATTTAAATCTGGACATTCAAAGCAGATCATGGACTCAGGAGGTTGGATATAATAAAATAAGGAAGAAATCCTCAGTGGCACAGCCACTGCTGCAGCTGGGCAGGAAGCACCAGTCAGAGCGGTCCCTCCATGAGCATTGTGGACCTTAAGGGAATTAAAGGAACCGGCATTTTTTGGGAGGCCCCAGCATGTCTGGGTATGGAGCATATAGAGATCAAAGACATTGTCTGGCAAACCTGGAAAATGTGCTGCATGGTATCCATGTGTGGGAAAAGAAGCCACCATCTCTCCAGGTCATGCGCAGAGGACAAAGGAAGGAACCATTTTGCAGCTGCTACACGGGGGCAGCAGCTGAGGATGCTGATTCCTGGCAAATCCAAGTTTGGCCTCAAATACAAACATGTAAAAAACACACTGCACGACATAGAGTGTGCTTACGTGATAAGGAGAAAATCAAACATGGAGAGAGGTTCACACAGGGGACAACTGGTCATGGAAACCCACCTGGCTCTACCCCTCCCCTTCCAATCTGACTACTTGCAGGACCTGCTGGGAGATATGCATCTGGCTGGGAACTCAGAAGGGCGAGAGAGATTGTTTTGAGACTGAATCTGAGACCAGGGCACATGAGGTCCAAAGGTGACATATAGGGGACATATAGGTGGGGTCCCCCCATCACACAAGTGGAACCCAGGGGAGATCCCCGGGGTAGTCTTCCAGCATGGACCAGAAAGTACTGGGCACTGGAGGTGTTCTGATTTAAAATCCCCAGACCAATTGGCATTCAGTGAAGAGCCAGGGACCCACTCCCTCTTTGGGCGGAACAGGATGTCTGGACTGGGCTGAGTTGGGTATTTCCATTCTCTCATGTGAAAGGCTAGCACTGACAGAAGTTGGGTATTTCCCTTCCCCTAGATCAGTTAAGCTCTGATAATAGCCCTGCAGGTTAGAAATCTTTAAACTAGTTTAAAAGACCCGCCCTTGTTCAGAAGAACAGTGTGCTCTGGCATATTTAAAAAAGGTTCCTTGCCCTCTTCCTTCTGCAGAAATCAAGAAGGGAATTTTCTCTAATATTTACCATGGGAACCTCATGGGACTCTTGGAGGTAAAACTTACACAAGTGTGGGGACATACTGTCATTGTGTTTCCCTGGAGTTTTTGACTCTCTGAGTTGTCCACCCCAACGATTTGTCAATTACAGTTCAGGTGGTCTTTCCCTTGCACTGGTCCCCACCAGTGTCTCCTCTGGAGTCTCTTCTCTGGTAAGCGGTTACTCCCTATATTTGCCTGTCTCTTTCCAGCCTTGGCAACAGTGAGTTTCCCCTGTGTATTCTGTTTCCTTGGATCCAACAAGAGTTGCTTTTTTGGTCTGTTTAGCTTTTTTACTTGTTAGGTTGGAGTGTCAGCTTCCAAGCTGGCACAGAATTGGAAACTGAAAGTCTCCCTGTCTGATTTCCTCTGTATCCTCAGACTCTGGAATAGTGCTTAATTTACATTGTTGAATCAATGAGTGATACTATGTAGTTAAAGATTTCTGTAGTTCTTCCATGGTGACATTATCTATCACAACTTAGTTGCCTTGAATCACAGCAATTTCTTTCAGAATATCTAAAATAAACACAAATTCAATGAAAGCAAAGCCCCTATAGGAGTTTATGAAAATCAGTAAATATTGAATTACTTAGGCCACAGGAAGAATTCAAGGTAGTTCAAGGAGGCTCTTGGACTTTTGTTCTAGTGCTGGCTACCTGCAAGCTTTCTCAGTTGAAGGGTCTAAATAGATTCCAGTGGGCTTCTGATGATGAGTAAGTTATCTTTGCTGCATCAGATGGTAACTAGGTCCAATAAGATGTGACCAGGGATGGGACAGGGTCAGGTAGTGCGAGCCTGAATAATTTAAGCATCCATTGTCTATGACAGAGCAATGTTCAAAGGAGAAATGTGTGGGTTCCCACACATTTCAAGGTTTGGGAATGCTGACATTGCTGCCTTGTAAATGTAATGAGAATTCACTTAGTCTGATATTAATACTTCTTGACTTAGTACACCAACAACAGGGCAACTGTTTTCATTAGCTCTTGCTATCATTTCTGTATTAGGAATGTTGTTCAAAAAGGCACATTTTAAAAATAATTAGATATTTATACTGGATAATTGGCAAACACTCATTGTTGGCAGATAAAGTTGTTTTTAACTGATGTGTTTGCTTTCTGAATCAGATAAGCAAATTAGTGGCCTTAGGCTTCTCCTTCAATTTCAGTGTCCCAAGTGCATGATGTATGGAGTATGTTCTTATTTTCCATATCTAAAGCCTATATTTTAAGTAATTTGCAAATGAGAATCCTTAGTCACTGGAGAAGTATGTTGTTTTAGTTTGTGTGCATTTAATGTTCTTACTGAAGCTCTCCACAACAGACAAATGAGGCAAAAGATTGATGTTTATAGTGATATGCTTAGAAATCAAAATCCAATTCTATTACATTAGTTCTATAGTTAGCAGAATTTGAATCAGTGGAAATTGATGATCTGGAAGATCTGAAATGTGTTATATCAAGGTGCTTAACTGGAACAGCCCCTTAAATAGTTGTTGAACGTTGTAAGGAGTGTATCACGTTAGTTTTAAAAATAATTTTATATCATCTTTTTAAGTACAATTTTCACTATGAATAATAACAATTTTATGCACATTTATTTACTAAACTCTGCTGTTATTTCTGAAGTTGTGCTACTATAAATTTATATTTCAAAGGATATGTTTCTGCATGCTGCTTTTAACATAATTAAAAATATCCAAAGTGTGTCAGTTACATAACATGATTTGCTGGACCAAATAAACCCCAAACTTTGGTGTTTAACTCAACAGATATTTATTTTTTAGTCCAGTTTTGGTTCTGCTTAAGTGAACAGTTTTCTTCCAAAAGGAGAATAGGGGATATAGGTCCAGAAATACACACAAAACACAAAATAAAATGTTAAAATGACCATAAATCTATACTAACATATAACTCTGAGTAATATTTTTGTATATGTATTTCTAGACATTTACATGTGTATTTTTAGAACAAAAATTTTGTGAGTTCCCTGATTTGGATATCTTCTCTTTTTTTGTTTACCCTTCAATAATATCTTGTGCTTCTCTGCTGGTTAAATGTCATCCATGTAATTTTATTTGACATCAAATTCCTGCCAATGTTTTAATATATTTTATTGGTTTTTTGCCCATTTCCTATTAAATTTGGGAGCAGGTGTTTATACTTTAAAGATCTTAAATGACTCATTATATTTCAAATACATTTTTCAGTTTTGTTGTCTGTAGTTTAATTTTGTTTGTAGAAATTTTTGATTTTAATTTTTATATAGTTAAGCTTATCATCTTTAATTTTCTTTCACTTTTATAAATATAGACTTTGGCAACAGAATTTTAAAAAGTCTTTTCCACCTCATTATAGAAAGAAAGTTTTTTTTTCTTTTTTAAAATTGAACTACAAGCTTTTTATTTGTGGTCAGCAATCATATTTTCATTTTGAACTCTATCTTATGGATGCAAAGTAAATCCTTTCTTCATGTATTACTTTCTGTCTTGAATTTTCAATTTTCCTGATATTATCAGTATAACATCTAGAATTTTGTTTTGCTTTATTTTTATTTTCATTTTTGTTCATTCTTTCACTTTAGCTTTTAGAGCTTGTTAAAAATGAACTTTTCAGTATAAGATATTTATTTTTGTTTTTATTTTGAGCCAATTTAATGTCTCTGACATTAGTAAGGCTATTTCACATTTCAACATTAATAATTATAAATATTCTGTCTTACCATTTTCATGTTGTTTTATGCTTTCTGGTTTTCTTTTGTATGTTGCCAGTTTATATTTTAATTCCATTGCTGCAGAGCTTCCCGACTGATGGCCAATAGCTAAATCTGTTATGCAAACACATTTGGTTTGGATTCCACATATTGACTTTCAGAAAGCTTTAAAACATAGTTACCTTGATCGATTTATGCATACAGAATTCACATTTCTGGCTTCTCAAAAAGTTGTAGGAGCAGAAAAACTGGTCCTGTATCTTGCACATCAACAACCTGCAAAAGTTCGTCACATGCCCTGAGGCCCTTTTCAGGGGCAGTTGTCTTCTGTGTTGTCCAGGTTTCAACAAATCCCCATTGCCACTGAGGTTCAATCAATTGCCAGCTGTCATCAGACTTGGAAGTTATTTTTCTTAGCTTATTTGGATTATTGTCCTTGCCCTTGGAGGAATTTGCATTTATGATACCTGGGGCTACAGGTTAACTTTAAGTTCTGAACTTTTATTCCTCTGTCAGGGTCCAAACGAAATAATATCTTCTTCTGCCTAACTTTTGGGGACAAAATGTTTAATAGAAGCTATAATTTTTTGGAAGAAGCAATTGTAACAGAGGTACATATTCATCAGTTTCATAACAGTTTTCCAGGAGGTTTCTTGTTTATTTTTCACATCAAGTGTTTAGGAATAATGCACACATAGTGAAATTTGTCCTTTTTAATTGTATAATTTGATGAGTACTAGGTTGGTTTGGTGAGGTTTTTTTTGTTGCTGTGACTAAAAATCCTGACAAGAACAACTTAGAGGAGGAAAAGCTTATTTTGGCTCACCATAACAGAGGTCCCAGTTTACAGATGGCTGACTCCATTGCTCTGGGCCCAAGGTGAGGCAATAAATCGATGGCGAAAGGCTCAGTAGAGGAAAGGTACTCAACTCTTGAAGGGGTCAAGAAACAGAGAGTTGGGGAGAAGGCACTGCAGGGCGTGGACTTCAGGGCATTTCCCCAGTCACCCACCTCCTCCAGGCACGCCCCACCTGGTTAAGGTTACCATCAAGCGTTGGAAGCCGTGAATGAACTGTGGGCATGTCTGAGCTAACTCTAAAGTGGAGGTAGGCCATTTGGAGAATTCTTGGTGCAATTTCACTGATATGAGACTGCTCCCTTGCTTTGGCAGATGTCCTGCTCAGAGAGAATTTATTGGCTGAGACAGTCCTAGCTTCCAAGGCAATGCCCCAGAGGTGGAGAGCAACACCAGTGCCCCAACTGGCCTTGTTGCCATGGGCTGCCTGGAGGAGGAGGAATTACTGGGCAAGTGATAACTCCCCAATCAAGCCAACGTCCCTCCAGCTTTTCGCTTCTTGTATACCTTGAAGAATCTTCCTAAGAATTCCATTGGTGTGTTTCACTACAGGTAAAGCGTGTGTGGGTTTTTCCCTTTGTTGAGATCAGGCCCTTCAAGTCTCCTCCACCGTCAATGCCCCTGTTTTGAAAAATATTTTTTCCTGCATCTTTTGTGTTCATTTCTTAATATTACCTTTCTAGCTTTTTATTTCTAGCCAGCCCATACCTCCGGTGGTTAACTATCCCCTCCCCATGAAGGCTGTGGCTGAGAATCAAGTCATTCAAACTAGGGCAGACTGATTAGGTTGCAGCTCACTTAATCTAATCATTTGCCTGAACATTCCTGCATTAATACAGGAGTTTTGGGGGAATACCTCCTATCCAAACCACAGCACTAGCAAATCTATAGAACCACATAACCTTCATAATCAAGACATGGAATAATTCTATTCCCTAAGTGAGTTCTCTCATGCCTCAAAGTCAAGCTCTTCCTCCTACTGCCAGCAATTGGCAACAACTAGTACAGTTTCTATTTCTTTTATTTTGCTTCTTCTAGAAAGTTACACAAACCTAGTCTTACAGCATATATTTTTATTGCTACCTTTTTTTCATTTAGTTTGGCGTTTAGTGGTTAATCTTTGTTGTTACCTGTATTGGCAGTTTGTTTCTTTTTATTTTTGAGTACTATTCCATTACACAGGACACCACTCTTAGTTTATCCATTCACCAGTGATGGACATTGGGTTGCTTTGAATTTTTGACCAGTAAGAATTAAACTGCTAGGAATATTCACATAGAAGTAATCTTTGTGAAGACATATGCCTTTATTTCTTTTGGACACATACATATTTAGGAATAAATTCACTAAGTCATTTTTTAGTATATGTTTAGCTCATCAGCAAATTGCCAACCTGTTTTAGAAAGTGGCTTTTGTAATTTTATATTCTTAGCAATACATGAGATTTCTAAATACTCTAGTTAGTATGAAATAGCGGCTCAATGCAATTTTAATTTGCACAACCCTGATGACTAATGATAATGAATATCTTTTTATGTGGTTATTGGTCACATGTATATATTCTTAAATGAAGAGTCTATTAAAACCCTCTGATCTTTTTTATTAGGATTTTCTTCTTATTGATCTCTACGTATTCTTTATGTATTTGAGTTACAAGGTTTTTGTCTAATATGTATTTTGTAAATGTATTCTCCCACTCAGCCTAAAGTATATGTTTTTATTTTTGAAGTCTTTTATTTTTGATTGACAATTTTTTGGTGCATTTTTTATACATATTAATAGAGTTTGTTGTTATATATTTGTACATACACACAGTACACAATATAATGATATGATTTGGCCAATGTCACTCCCCTCTCTCCCCACCTCCCATCTTCTGTCTCCTTTCCTCTACTGATCTCCCTTTGATTTTCATGACATCCTCTTTTCCTCTCCAACTTCCACATTTGAGAGAAAACAATGACCATTGACTTTCTGAGTTTGGCTTATTTTCCTTAACATAATGGTCTCAAGTTCGATCTATTTTCCTACAGATGACATAGCTTCATTTTTCTTTGTAGCTGAATAAAACTCGATTGCATACATACCATATATTTTGATCTATTTCTCCATCGATAGACACCTAGGCTGGTTTCAGAGTTTGGCTATTGTGAATTTTACTTCAATAGAATCATTATAGTATGATGTATTTAATTCTCTAGGATAAATACTGAGGAATGAAATAGATGGGTCATCTGATGTTTCCATGCCTAATCTTTTGAGGAACCTCCATACTGATTTCCCTAGTGGTTGTAGTAATTTACAATCCATCAACAGTGTAAAAGTGTTCTTTTTCCTTCACATCCTCTCTAGCATTTATTATTATTTGTATTCTTGATGACTCCAATGGTGACTGGTGTGAGATGATATCTCCATGTAGTTTTGATTTACATTTGCCTAATTGCTAATGATGTTGGATAAATTTTCATATATTTGTTGGCCAGTTGTATTTCTTTTGAGAAGTGTCTGTTTAATTCATTTGCCCATTTTTTAATTGGGTTATTTGCTTTTGTGGTGTTAAGTTTTTAAGTTTTTCATATATTCTGGGTATCAATCCTCTGTCAGAAGAGTAACAAGCAAAATTTTTCTCCCATTCTGTAACAAAAGTAATATACAGATTCAATGTAATCCCTGTCAAAATACTGATGACATTCTTCAGAGCTCAAGAAAACAATCCTAAAATTCATTTGGAAGAATAGAAGACCCAGAATAGTCAAAGCAATTTTAAACCAAAAAACCAATGCTGGACGTATCAAATACCTGACATAAATTTTTACTACAAAGCTATTGAAACAAAAACTGCAAGGTACTGGCATAAAAACAGACACATAAAACAGTGGTACAGAATAGAAGACATAGAGAGAAACCCACACATCTATAGCCATCTGATTCTTGACAAAGGTGCCAAAAACATACACTAGAGAAAAGACAGTCTTTTTAACAAATAGTACTGGGGAAACTGGTTATCCTTATGTAGAAGAATGAAACTCTGCAAAAAGAAAAAAAATCAACTCAAAAGGAATCAAAGACCTAGGAATTAGACCAGGAATCATGTAACTCCTAGAAGAAAATGCAGGATCAACCCTTCATCATGTAGATTCAGGCAATGACTTTCTTAACAGAACCCCTAAAGCTTGGGAATTAATAGTGTCTTTTAAAGAGAAGAAGTGGTGAATTTCTTTTCTTTTTCTTTTTTTTTTTTTTTTTTTGGAATCAGGGATTGAACTCAGGGACACTCGGCCACTGAGCCACATGCCCAGCCCTATTTTGTATTTTATTTAGAGACAGGGTCTCACTGAGTTGCTTAGGGCCTCGCTAAGTTGCTGAGGCTGGCTTTGAACTCGTGATTCTCCTGACTCAGCCTCCCAAGTCCTTGGATTACAGGTGAGTGCCACCACACCTGGCGAAGTTGTGAATTTCTATGAGGCCCTATCCATCACAACTTTTCTTTTATGGTTCTTGCTTATGATGTCCTGATAAACCTGATTGATGCAAAATAACAAGGTTTCCTTGTATGTTTTCTTTTAGAAATTTTGTAGTTTTAGCTTTTATATGTAGGTCTGCGTTTCATCCTGTTTGTGTGAGGTAAGAGGTTAAGGCTGAAGTGCTTTTTTTAATGTGAATATTCAGTTGTTCTGAATCTTTGTTTAGAGAGAATGTCTTTTCTCTACTAAATGCATCTCATCATTGTCACATACCAATTAACCTTATATATGTGAGCCTAGTTTTGGAATGTTTATTTTATTTTATTGACCAATATCATTATTTTTAAGTCATTAACTCCCTATTTTTATGTCTGAAGCTTTATAGTAAATTTGAAAATCAGGTAGCATTAGGCCTGCCATTTTGTTCTACTTTGTAAATGTTTTGGATATTCAAGATTCTTTGTTTTTCTACATTAGTTTTAGATCAATTTTTTTCAATTTCTCTTTTTAAAAGTTCTGCTACTTTCATGATGGGAATTGATTTGAAACTATAAATAAATCTGGGGAGAACTGACAAGTTAACAGTATTGACTTTCTTGGCCATGAACATAGTATATATCTCTATTAAAGCAGGTCTTCCTTAATTTCTCTAGCCAAATTTTATAGTCTTCATAATTCTATTGCAGTTTCATAGAGACATTATTTTTGCTTTCTTGAAGAGATCTAGTTTTACTCTGTAATTACTGTCAATTTTTTTTCTTATGAAAAACTCTTGTTCTTCTAAATATTGCCATGTTTCATTGTCTGTGGACACAGGGTCAGAGTCTAGGAGGTAAAGAGAAGAAGGGTGATTTAGAACATATTTTGAAATAGTGCTGATGAGTAAATGATGAGTAGGTCATGAAATCTATAACAAAGCAAATAAACTTTTAGTCCTAAAGAACTATGCAATGGTTGATACTGTGTGTGTGTGCGTGTGTGTGTGCTCTCATGCACACATATCATATGCGTGGTGCTGGGGATTGAATCCAGGGCCTTGTGCATGCAAGACAAGCACTCTACCAACTGATCTGTATCCCCAGCCCCATACTATTGTTTTAGTCAGCATTTTGTTGCTGTGACTAAAAAATGTGACAAGAACAACTTGGAGGGGGAAAAGTTTGTTTTGGCTCCTAGTTCCAGAGGTTCAGTCCATGGTCAGTCAACTCCATTGCTCTGGGCTCAAGATGGCTGCTCAGTTCATGACCACCAGGAAGCAGAAGTAGAGCAAGGAGCCAGGGATAATGTCATCCCCAAGGGAACACATTCCAGTGGCCTACTTCCTCTCGTCATGCCCCACCTGCCTACAGTTACTGTTGGGAGCAGTAAATGAATCATAGCTTTGAACTCCATGGCCTTGGATAGCTGGACTGCCCTTTTGGGTATCTCTCAGTACAATGGTGCTGAAAGACATGTCCACTTGCAGGTGCCTGCTGTTAATGAGACAGATTCCATGCCTGGTGTGTGCTTATTGGGGTGAAAGAAATGTGGGCATGCTCAACAGCCTTAAGGCACCAGCTGTTTGGAGGAAGAAGAAGATATTGAGTAAATAGATAAGCCCCAATTGCCTGTTCCTGGTGACTTTGTTCACCTTGAAGAACCCTTCTTGACAATATATCGTTTTGATGTGCTTCCCCTTAAATAAAGTATTTGTGGACCTTTTTGCTTTGTTAGAGATTGGACACCAGGTCTCATCCACTGATCAGCTCCCTGCTATTGAAACTATTTTCATTACTTATTGATTATTTTCAGACTTTTGATTTTCCCAGCTTGCTTATTACACCTCCATTGAAGCTACCATCCATTTATTTATCCATTCAAATGGAATAGTCCACTGATTAGGAGTCAGCTGTAATAATCTAATCATTTCACCTCTGAACATTTCTGCATTGCTTCACACATGAGCTTTTGGGAGTTGCCTTATATCCAAACTGTAAACAACTGTTTACTGAAATGAATGCCTTTTGGATATCTGTCAATTAGGCTGTGGTTACAGAAAAGACTTTTCTAGCTATTTTTAAAGCATAAACTGATTTGAAACAGGAATGTGGGTACTTGGGGGTTCTAGGCCAAGCTTTGAGGATTGACTCTTCAGAGCTCGCCTCTGCCACAACAGGAGTCAAGGAATCTACCGTTGCCATTGCTGGCTGGCTTTAGAATTTTTCCACTTTAGCTTGAACTGGAGGACAGGAAGTTTGCACAAGTGTGAACTCCCGGAACATACTGTGCCTACTAGATGTGCACCAGCAAAATGGTGACCTTTGCCACTGCCTTTCTCTTAGTTAACTTAGTTCTCAATTCAGGAATTGTAGGAGGTAGGAGAATATGTGAGTGTCATAACCTAAATACATTCAGAGCCTTATCCCAAGGCACTTTGGGAAAAGCAGCTTTAAACTTGTCAACATTTGCAGTACAAGCTGCCATTACTCCATCTTCAAAGAAAGATTTAGCTGAGCTTCAGGTTGGAGAACGGTGAGTGTGCGTAGAATTTCCTACACCCCTTCACATCAATTTCGATACCAGCAAATTTCCTCACTAATATGTGAAGATGGAGAAAAGATTTATGAGTTTATCTAATAACATTGTTCCTTGAAATTAAAAAAAAAAGAAACCCAATTTTCTTCTTCAAAGTATAATTCCATACTCTAACTACCTATGATTGTAGAGGGCTCTTTTGGATCAAGAAAATGAGGTTAAAATGAGTCCCAGTTGGTTGTGGTTCATTTACTCAGCTTATGAGGTTTATCTTGCCAAGGGCAAAAGTCAGGGAAAATTCATTTGTGAATCTTTTTGAAGGGCCTTGAAAGTAGGGGAATCACATCTTTTCAGGTGTGAGCTATTTTATTTATTAATCTAAAACTGTCAGTACAGAGGATTGTGCAAATTACGATTAGTACAAACCCATTTCTTACTTATTTCTAAACTTCTAAGAATTTTTTGTGCCCCCACCGGTCAAATTTATAGCTTTTCAAATGGACACTGGATTCTTTCCTATTAGTTTAATTCTTTTGGATCTGCCATTGCTTATGTGTTTATTTTGGGAAAGTTATTGATCCATTTTTTGTTCTTTTTAAAAAAAAAAAATTTGTTTTGTTTTTCATGGAAGCAGCGCAGTCTGTTTCACTGATAAACTGTATCAGTAACCTGTCCAATCAGTTGTTTCTCCTTGTTTTTTCTTTGCTACCTCCATCCTTCCCTTCCTTCCTCTTTCTCTTCCTTGTTTCCTTCCCTTCCTTCCCCTTTCCCTCCTCAGTTTTCTATCAGTTTCCTTAGGCTTCTCATTTGTCTGTCGGTGCCACCTCTCCTCCTTTTGAGTCAGGAAGAATGAGATTTCTCACACAGCTTCAGGCAGCACCTTTTCTCCCTTCGTAAAGGCTAGAGAGAGTGACATGCTCCCTTCTGTCTAATTTAAGATGCAGAGTTACAAGAAACTCAAAAGAAGCAATTTGTATAGCTTATGCTGCATTTCAGAGGCTGGGCACACATCTATTTTTGTTCAATTGTAAAGGGTGGTAGGTCTCTGAACAGATTGGGAATTAGAGGTACTGTAGACTTTAAAAAAGAAAAAACTCATTTCTGCTAGAGGAATTAAAATCTGATTTTAAAACTTAACATGAGGCTCATATTTCTGGTCCTTTTGGGGCTCATTCTACATCTTTTTGATGACTCTTATGTGCAGTCTTAAAGTGAGTGTCAATTTTGTACCAGCTTTCCTTTTCCTTGCCTGCAGCTATCACT
Source organism: Glaucomys volans (assembly GCA_020662805.1). NCBI lineage: Eukaryota > Metazoa > Chordata > Mammalia > Rodentia > Sciuridae > Glaucomys > Glaucomys volans. Next base: position 56,574 of record JAJEJO010005695.1, read on the forward strand.
GGTGCTGTGTGGGCTCATCTGTGAACTGCAGTGTTCCCAGGGTGGGCACCGTATGTGCCCTCAAATGCAGAAATACAAGTGGCACTCATGGTGGAGCAGGCACTTGCTTTCTCTCTCTCCTCCCACCCTACCCTGCAATAAAAATACATCTTCAGTGTCTACAGCATCATGGGAGGCTGATCAGACTGTGGTTCCTTTCTTTGTGTTTATAAAGAAAATTTTACATGGAAGTGAAGCAAGTGAATGATTTACAGTCAAGAACCATACAGAGGAAGAAGGTGACTGATATAGGCAAACCTGGAGTCAATAAAAATCTGATAAGTGATTGCTAAGGAATAAAAATGGAACTACCTCCAAATGGTCTTTCCAAGAGTAAGTTTGCAAGAGTGAGTCATTCATTCTTAATGAAGACTTTATTTAATAATTATGATAAAATGAATGATAAACATTTGGGCATTACCTCTGAAGTCAAGTTATTTAGATTAAACTAACTTCTAAATGTGCGCTTTCCTCTCTAGGTACTGAAAAACATACAATGTAGAAGTTTAGAATTATAACTACCTAGTGTGAATACCTAATCTTAAGTGAATACTTATTTTTAGATAATGCCAAAATCTATAATAAGAGGCCTATTTGCTCCCTATTTATATGACTTCTCATCAATGTCAAGAGAATATAATAACTTTGAGCTCTAGAAAGACAAGAAATAATGGATGCAGTAAGAAAGCCAAGAAAAAAGAAGATTCTATTTTAAATGATTTTGGGGGGAAGTAATAGTTAAAAAAAAATTTAAATTTGGAGATGGTATATGTTTTGGTTGAAGGGAGAGGTGGTGATTATTACTTTTTATCTCCATGGTAAACATTAATCTAAAAATTTTCAGCTATTATTTTGTCCAGCAGCAAGATGAGCCAGAACAAAATTGAAGAAACTGTACTGAACTGTGTTTTATGCGTGTTGGCTGGCCTCAGTTCAGATCCTCCAGGAAGTGGACATTGGGAGAGGATCAGAGGTGCAGGACACTGATGGAAGGAACACTTGGGACAGATAAAAGGAGAGATTGAGGAGCAGCCCAGGAAAGTCAGTAGATCGCCCTGCATGACTCATACATGTGAAAAGAGAGGGGATGGGGAGGACTATCATTTCAGAACTGAAGACTGCACTACCTCTCCCAGATAGTCTTAGTGAGACTCAGAGGCTACCCAAAACAAAGGTTTTTCATTGGAGAAATTCTACATTGGGCAGAAATAGCCTCGCTGCAGAAACCCGTGGGAAGGTGTGGCCTCAGTGTGAGTGCTGAGGTGGATTCCCAAGATGGGCCATGTGTACTGATCAGCTCCTTACAGTCTTTGCAAAAGGTCTTTTTTTGAAGGCTAATCTGAACAGTGTATCTTTGTGGCTGCCATACTACTAAATACTGACTACTATGTTAGTCAGGCTACTGAAAGAAAAATTCTATAATCTGAGGAGTTTATACACAACAGAAATTTACTTCTTAGAGACACTGAGATGTCCAAGAATAAGGAAGATTCAGAGTCTATTGAGGTTCTGATTTCTGGCTTATAGATATTTTCTTCTTCCTGAGTCTTCATATGATAAAAAGGCAAGTGGTGTCCTTGGGCTTCTTTTAAAGGGACATCTATTCCATTCATAAGGGACCCCACCTCCTGATTCGATCCCCTTGGGGCTTTGAATTTCAATGCATGAAGTTTGGAGATGGGGGAGGGTCATGGATATTCCACCCATTGAAAACTTTTTTTGAACTCATAACTTAGTTTTTTTTCATGCATTTTTGCCCATTGTCAGTTTTTATGCTCCTGTATTGAGGTCTGAGGAGTTTAGCAAACATTTCATTAAACTTCATTCATTCTTTGCTCTGTAGTTGGCATGGATGCCCAAATCACTCTGCTCATTTAGGCTGTTTCCATGACATGTGTGATTTAAAGAAAATTTATCCGAGAATTGTGACAGATCTCTGTCCCACTGCTGAGACTCCAAAATTTGTGCTACTTCTGATATATTTTCACTAGTCTATTTCTTCAGCCTTTTCCTCAAAGTGTGTCATGCACTGTTTACTGAGTGAATCTATCCTCATCTCTAAAATAAAGGACAGTTGTTAGGAAGTGCACCCCTCTCCTTGAGCCAATTGGAAGGGCAGGTGGTGGGCAAGGGAGAGAATGAGAGAATATTGGTTCTCAGTGGAAACAAGATTGATGCACTTTCCTACCCACAAGCCCAATTCTCTGCCTCAAGAGGATGACAGAATGTTCCAATTTTAATACAATCCCCTTAGGAGGAGGCATCTGAAGCTTCACATCCTGCTCTAGATCCAAGCACACCCTCAGGCTCACAGGCCTGAGGGGGATGCTCAGCTCACAACTAATGTATTTCATCTGCTGCTCAAAAATGGCGAATGGGTAAACCTGGACAGCAGGGCAGTAACGAGTTGCCCTGAAGTGACTCCCTGGCTTTGCTGTCTTCTTCCCCTTAGGACTCATTAGGGCAGAAAATTTTCACTCTGAGATGGGAGAACTGTGAAGAGGCATCAGGAAAATACATTGATATGACACCTTTTCTAAGGGTTAAAAAAATCTATATTATAGGTAGTGTGAAAAAAGGAATTAATTGAAATGGACTTTGAGGTGAATGCTTTGAAGGAGCCCCCCCCCCACTATTTAGAATGTAGTCTCCTGGCCACGCCTTCTGTTCTTTATTGCAAGATCAGATCTGGATAGACTCACCTGTCTACACGCTTTTCTAAGGGTTTCCTCCAAATTATTTGACTACTCCCTTCCACAGAGATAAGGATACTTTCTGAAGATAAGAATACTTGGGTTAAAAATCAGTTAATGTGGCTGGGTGTGGTGGCACATGTCTGTAATCCCAGTGGCTTGTGAGGCTGAGGCAGGAGGTTTGCCCGTTCAAAGCCAGCCTCAGCAAAGCGAGGCACTAAGTAGCTCAGTGAGATCCTGTCTCTACATAAAATGCAAAAGAGGGCTGGGGATGTGGCTCAGTGGTTGATTGCCCCTGAGTTCAATCTCCAGCACACCCACCAAAAAAGAATATTAAAAAAAAATAATGTGAACCTCAGGATAAGTATCCTTAAAATTGGCATTGGAAAGAGTACTGATAATTAAAAAAAAAAGAAATAGCTTTGAGGCTTGATTTCCAAAGACAAAAGCTTTGCTTTACACTTCAGAATTATACAATTAGTTTCTATTACTACTATTTTGTATCTGCATCATTCCTAAATTAGGCTACTGCTAAGTCCATTAGGCAAGAACGGGACCTATTTTTCTCTTCACTGCATGAGGAAAACTGCTTATCAAAGAACTGTGTCAGGTTGGCACCCAGGGCCAATGTTTACTGTTGGAACAACTCCATTGAAAGCAAGTTTGGAGTCTTCTGACACCACATTCACTGAAAAATCGCTATTGGATATCTGCTCAATAGTGGTCTGAGTGTGGGTTTAGGTATTAAGGTTAATCAGACACTTGGCTATTATAGGAAGAATCTGGACTTAGTGCTATTTGCATAAGGGACATTGAGAGTCGCTCTTCTGATTATGACCTCAGGCAGCCACTTAGCATGCTTTTTGACCATCTGACATTAAAAATACAATATTTCTATTATTTAGCAAGGAAGATTCTACAGTGGAAAAGTTTGAGGGTTCTGCAACTAATTGCTATTACAGCACAAGTCTAACTATTGTGTTACCTCTTCAGCAGATCTAGGTAAATGTGTTATTTATCTGAAATTGTATTCCCTAACAGAGTTAGTGAAATTAAGCTGGAGAAATTAAGTTGATTCTTTACAACAGTACATATGAAAGTAGGTCTTCATTTTACTTTCTTACCAAATCTCTAAATTGAGGCCATATTTTCTCTATTTAGTTCGCTATTCTCCTTTTGGTACTTTGGTGGAATAGTACATATTTAAGACTGGAATTTTGGAACTGTAAAAACCACATAAGTGTTTTTTTTTTTTTTTTTTTTTTTTCCAGGAGAAGTTATTTCTGTTAGTTGCCTTCTTTACTTGCAAGTTGACTATAAATGCCATGAGGTTTATGCCCTGTATAAATTGCTTTAATTATGTTGGGTTTATATAACTTCTTCACATTTGTATAAGCTAAAGTGTATGCATGTATTTTTTCTATGGACTCTAAAATCTTATTGAATGTCATAGTAAACAAATACAACCATATTTAAATGGAAGCGATCATTTTTGCCAGTTTTAGTCAGTTCTAGATCCCCAAGATCACTGCCTTCATTTGATGATACTTCATTTTAGTAATTAAGTGAGAAAGACAGGCCAGCGTCTTCATCAAACCAATTCCAGATGGCAAGGGTAGTTCTTAGACTTCCAGTTTACCAACATAAGGATCCTTCCTCTCCTCTCCTCTGTCCTACAGAAACAAACATGGCCCAGATGCCATAAATGTGTGGGATCCATTCTATATTCTTGCAGGAACATTTGTCATGGCCAAATCTAATTTAAGACCAAGAAATGCTTTCAGCTGTTTCTATCCAGTTGCTAAAATCAAATGGCAATAGCAGAAAGAAATTCAAGGAATTTAAAAATGACTGAGGAGCTAATATATAATGTAAGTCCCAGTAGAAAATTAAAATGCCAGTGTGTAAGTACCTATAACACACATTTTTGTTTACCTGATATTCCACTTTCAAATCTGACTTTGTTGAATAAAATATAGAAACCTGAAGGAAGTTTAAAAATCTAATGCTTGCTTACTCTAACTACACTGATTGCTATCTGGACAACTAGCAAGATAGTTGCACATAGTGTTTGATCCCGTTCTGGATATTCTTCGTGGATATCTCTATATGTTTTCTGTTTAAATTCTTCTCTATGTTACCTGTCTAATTAGCTTATACTTCATCAAATTTGAATAGAACTGAAGAAATACCTTAACTCACTCTCCGTATTTATATACATATCAGGGTTGCGATAGTGTTGTCATGGTGAAACTCTTCATCCCCTAAGAACCTTATATTACTATGTCATATCTAATTCTTAGTTTGTCAAGGACTTGATTTGTTTTGGCAAATATAGACTATTCAAAAAATGGCTGATGATAAGAGAAACATCTTGCTCATGAGTAGACCGCAAGAGGAAGTAAAGTGTTAAGATAAGAATTAGACAGAAAATATATAACTTCTTAGGGTATTTACACCGTGCACAGTGGCACCTATTCATTTGTATGCTTGTATGTCCTGACTGGGTTGTCAATCCTTCTGGAGGCTGGAAGCTTGAAATGAAGGTGTTGCCAGGGGCATGCTGCCTCTGGATGTCATGGGGAAGAAACCTTCCTGGCTCTCCCCCTCCCCTTCTGGTGGCTTGTGGCAATCCTTGGCACTCTTTGTCTGGCAGTTGCAGCACTTCAGTGGTGTTCCTGGCCCACATGTCTGTGTCCTCACATGGAATTCTGCTCCCTGCGTGCCTCCTCTCCTCTTCCTATACGAACTCATGCATATTGGATCACAGGCCCACCACATTTTATCTTGGTCACATCTGCAAAGACCTTATTTCCAAAAGTAAGGCCATGTTCACATGGGATCAAGACTTCAATATATCTTTTGGTGGGAGACATAATTTAACCTGTAGCATACATTTTATTTCTTTAGCTTAGGGTGTTAGTTACAAGCACAGAAATAACCTTGACTATCTTAGCATATGGAAATTTATGGTGAAGATATTCGGAGTGATACAATAGATAGGAGACTGGAGAACAAAACTAGGAGAATGGAGAGGAAGCAGGGATTCTCTGGGGATGAGCAGACAGAAGTGCAGACAAGGTCATGCCTCAGGAACAGTCCGACCTTCATTCTGCTCCTGCACCATCAGTAATCTGTTCTCAACTATTGATCGGCAGCATCCCAGGAGTGAGTGTCTGATTGTCTGACTTTAAGAACCTGGCTGTGCTAGGTGGGTCGAAGAGGAATCTGCCACCCTCAGCTTCTGAAGTGGGAGTGGATCAGCTAGAATTGCTTTCTTGTCAAACTATGGTCAATGGAGAGTTTTCTCAAAGGATGATGGCAGAACTGATAGGAAAAGGAAAGGGAGATTCAGACAACGCATAGCCAATATGACAAATGTCTGCTCTCAGGAGGTAAAGTCTATAGCACCAAATTAACAATGACCAATTTCTCAGAATTAAAAAAAATATCTTCAAGTTCATAAATAAGCTAGTGTTGTTACCATTGTCCAGCAGTTATGGAAGAAAATCCAGTAACCAAGACCATTTGAAGTATTTTTCTTTATCTATAAAACCTACATTCTAAGCATTCTAAGAGTAAGAGGCTTTGTACATAAAGTGCCTTGTACCATGCCTAGAAAAAAGACAACCCGCGAGTGATAATTATTAGTCATTTGAAATTTGGATGGACATTCCACAGAGGATTTTTATTTTGCATAGGTTATTGAAATCCTCCAAAATGAATGGAAGAGAAAACTTGTTTTTAAAATGTAAAATACTGGTGTTATAATAAATGACCTTAACCAGAAATGAATGGTAGATGATTCCTGTAGACTGTTTCATTTTGAATAGGATTGATGTTAGTTTGTCCACTGGGAAATCTAGGTGGCTGAGAGAATCAATTAATAGAAGAGGTGAGGCAGGAGGTATCAATAGTTATGCAGGAAAACAAAACTCCAGAAGTTCAGACAGGATTCATGCTATTTTGTATGCAGCTAAGAGGTTCTTCCAGAAGATGGTATGAGCAATGCGCTCTGAAAATTCCAGACCTTAAGTCTTCTTGCATCTTTAATAAATCAGGATCACTTTCAAATTTATAAGAAAACCATCAAGATATCAGTGATAAATTCTCAAAGAACAAGAACAAAGAGCTCCTGTTCTATATCTTACTTTTTTCTATTGTCCACATTACTTTTTTCTCATAACAGAGAAATGAGGTAATAATAGAGAATTTGAAAATTAAAAATTTTCCATAGTTTTCCTACTTAAGCTACTACCTAAATTATTTTTTCTTTTTTCCAATTCATGTTACCATAACTATGAACTTCTGCATAGTTGTTAAAGGGTTGTCTAAATAGTGTGTTATACTAATGTAAATGATGGACTTTGGGTGATAATGATGTGTCAATGTAGTTTCATGGATTATAACAAATGTACCACTCCAATATGGAAAAAAATAGTGTGTTCTATATTATACGTATCACGAGCACTTCTACAGAGACCTCAGAATAATAAGGTTGGGTTGAGTCCCCCATTCTGTCCCTTATCTTTCTGGATTTTTATCTTTTCACGGCATCTTTCATTTCCTGGATTATGGCATATGCCAATTTCTTTAGTGACTCTTCCTCCTACTAAAACAAATTCAGTATAACAAGGCAGTTAGAAGCACCTAGCATATAGTGAGCATTCAAAAGCTCTTGCTGAATGAAAAACTTAATGTCTAAAACTCTGTTGTTAGATATTTACATGGATTCCACTCTTCTGCTCAGACAGTTAATGCATTAATAAGCATCTAATTGCCCTTTGGTTTTCACTTCTTCTAAAAAATTTTTATGATTACACTGATAAAGGGATGTTTATTTTTGTTCCCTGATTTTATTTAGCTATTTAGTCATGTTGTCATTCATTTACTAATTAACCAAATATTTATTTCAAGAGACAAAGTTGGGAAAAAGATGGATAAAGTTCTTGTCCTTGTGGAAGTTTCATTCTCATGAGGGAGACAGATAATAAATAGGTAAAACAATGAAGTAAATAACAGATAATGAAATAGTGATGTTTGCTGTGGAGAAAAATGAAAACAGGGAAGAAGAGAAGGTATGCTGTTTTAGGTAGGGATGTCAAGAAGTGCCTTTCTGAGAAGGTAAGTTTTGAGATGATTCCTAAATGAAGAGGTTGAGGCTCTGAATATAGGACATAGACAGAACAGCAAGTACAAAAATCTTCTTGCAGTATTATATGTTCTAATGGAGTTGTATTGCATCAATTTTATTTGCTCTTGGTTAAAATTTTTATTTTTCTGTTAATTTATTAATTGCAAATTATACCTTAGATTAGCTTTAATTGCTGTACCCACATCAGGATAAATATTTGTTTAATGAACTTGTTCACTGTTTGCATCTCTTTTTTGTTCCTATTCCTTGGAAATTTACCATCGATACCTTGATATTTTTCTTATAAATTTGAAACTGATCCTCATATATCTAAAAATGCAAATATTTGTCCCTGTGTGCCATTACTGTTTAAATTTGGGCTCTGCCACTCTTCATTACATAGCCTTTCTTGGTGATTTTGTATGCATTTGAATTGGATAAACTGCCATAAAGAAGCCTCTCTGAGATTGATTTTGTCAAGACAGCTCATTTTTCGTCTTTCCCTGCTCCATATCCTTTACCTTTTTATTCTCTCCCACAGTGATGGTCAACCATGTGACTTCCGTTGGACAGTGACATGTAGTAAATGTGGCAACAACTGAATCTAGGAAAGTGCTGGTGCACTCCCTCTCACACTCTTGCTCACTGCAGTAGCCCTGGCACTGTGCCTGGGCTATGTTACTGGGTGGATAGAAGACATGTCATCATGCAGAACCAAGTTGTGAAGTCCCAGCCAGGCCATCCTAGATCAGCCAAATCAGCAAAGCTACCTTCATAGCCCACAGATGAGTGCAGACATAGGAGGAAGCCCAGTCCAATACTTGTCAGTTAAATAGTGTTCATAGCATGTGACATCAGGAGTCTATGGTTGTTTTTAATACAACATGTTTGTGGAATAAGTAATGGATAGAGTGCCCATCCTTAAATTATCAATTTGGATGCATTATTTATGTCTTGTGTGGTGACTCATGTTAATGGAATGAAAACACTTAAAAATATGTTAAAACCTAATGCCAGTGTTGCTCAAATACTAAGATTCCATTGTATTGCTATGTCCTAGCATGCCCTAGGTGGGTAAATTTGGTTGGGTAAAAGAATAATCTAATGAAGCATCCTATGATGGACTAATTTAATTAAGGTGCGATGGGCTAATTAAAACATTTCCCTTAGGAAGGAGGAAGGATACATGAATGTTGGTAGGAACCAAGAATGGTTTTTATTAGATTATGATTATTTCTTGTCACTTTTAAATTGAATAATAAAGATGTTGTGATATTAAAGAAAGCTTAGAAAAAGAAAAAAATCACTCATAATCCTTCCTCTGAAACATAAACATGAATTTCAGGTATTCTGTTTCAATGTATACATATTTTTACGTAAGTAAATCATGCCATACATAACATTTTATGTTTTTAATATTTTATGTCATAGTCATTTATATGTTGCTATATCTTCAAAATTATTTTTCTAAAATGCATAAAAATCAATTGGACAAATATGCCATTATGTAGTATATCATTTGTGTATCGGAAATCTGAATTACTTCTGTTACTTCCTTTCAGCTCTAAGTTTTTTTAGCAAACTATTTTTTTCTCATTAAACTTGTTTTAATGGGGAAAAAAAAAAAAACAAAAAAAAAACAAGATGAAGATCTATTGGCTTAGTAAATCTGTGTGAGAGGGGGAATTGCTACCTGAATATAAGGGGCTTTAGATGTGTGTGTGTTTTTTTTGTTTTTTGATTTTTTTTTGGTACCCAAGGGAACTTAACCACTGAGCCACATCCCCAGCCCTTTTTATTTTTTATTTTGAGAAGGGGTCTCACTTAGTTGCTTAGGGCCTTGCTAAGTTGCTGAGGCTGGCTTTGAATTTGTAATCCTCCTATCTCAGCCTCCTGAGCTGCTGGGATTACTGACATGTGCCAATGAGCCCAGTGACTTCAGATGTTTTAAAGGCAAATGTTCAGTATATTTCTAATAAGGGATGATGATCATACTGTCCCATTTGATGTAGTTCCCTTTCTATAATCACAAGAAGTGGAGAACAAAGATTTAAAGACATTGTATCAGGTAGTGTTGGGTTTTCTGGAAAAACTAATAATGTCATGTTCTTTCCCCTGGGAACATCAGATCATGGTGCTCAGTGATTATTGGATGACTAGTATAATTTCAGATAAAACCTAATCCCATGGTCTATGGTTTCTTCATCAAACCCATAATGACCCTGGCCCATAGAAACAACATGGTAAATAAAATGGATTAAATTATATGTAGTTTCCTCTTTGGACCACTGCACTCCAACAGATGAGATACTGCATGAGGTGCTAGTGGCAGGAATCTTTTTCTGCTTAGCTCCACATTCTAGGAAGGAAAATAGATCTGAGAAATGTTATTGCAACTCAGACTAATGGTGGCCACCTGTTAGTATTCGATTCATCTACTTTTCCTCTTTGTATAACCACCGAACATCAAAACTGAGAAAATTATAATCTAGCCACAGGTCCCATAGATGTTTCACTTAGTGTCCAGCTTACTAAAGTTTATTATTCTGCCATCTGAACCCTCAAAGTATAGTCTAAGTCAGATTATTGTGCTAATGACAATGGGGATTTGAACATATGAAAGAGGAAATAACAAATTCAATACAAACTAAAAATTTGTATGTCAAGAACAGAATGAGAGTAGACGAATTAATCAATGAGTAACAACACAGATGACTTGATTACAGATAGGTGAAATTATTCCTTAATTTATAATTTGATACATTAGGTTTTGATGAAAAATTAGTTTAAAGAATGTCCTTCGATTTACCTGAATATTCTTGAGAAATAACTTACTTCCACAACTAAGCATTCAATGAATGAAGTTTTGTCTACATCTGTGGTAATGTGGGCATTTAAATTTCTTGTTTAAGCTATAAGCTATCTTGATTATATAAAGTTAAAAAGGATTTCAAATTGATAAGAAACTGAGTGATTTGATGAGTATAGTATTAGATGAACTTGAGAGTTTAACTCCTAGGGGTAAGTTATTATTTTATGAATGAGGTAACCCAGAAGATGACCTGATAACATTTATTCATTTAACAAACACTAAATAAGCACCTGCTCTGGTGGGAGTACCTGAAATGAGACCTGATGGAAATTTAGTGAACAAAAATGCTACCAGATAAAATTCTAATTAGTGAAGATCTGAGTTAAATTTAGAACCTTGGTGTGACTCACTGTATAAGTCATAGTTCCATTTAGGAAACTGAAACCACTCTAGTTTTTAATATAAAAGAGATTTAATTCAGAGAACTAAGAGCTTGTAAAGTCTGTTAGTGATCCCAAGGAATTGGTTCAAGTTAATACTTGAGTTAAAAATGCACAGGACAGAAAGGAGGCATGCCTAATGCTACCACTGATGCCACCTCGGTTTCCTCTGATGTATGAAGTTGTCAACAGACACTTGAGTGTGAGTTCCATTGACCACAGACACCAATGAGACCCCACCTAGCCAGATCCTGCTGAAGAGAGATGCTCTCTCCTAATCCCCCCACCTTCTTTAATTTCTGTCATGAGACTTTTTCCCTGGTGGAATGGATATCTCATCGCTGCCTACAGGGAAGCCTGGGAAATGAATGTTCTTACCTTCTAGCCCCTTAAATACAAAGAGTTTCTTAGAAAGGGATAAAAATGGATACTGATTTCATATGCTAAGCTTAGTCTATTTGAAAACCATGATAGGCCTCTGTCTGCTTTGTGGGCGAGATAAACAATAATATCCAGAAACCCTCCTCAAAGTATTCTTCATGCATAGACAATTTTATAAATAGCTGAAATTTAACTTTGTCAGAATGTGATACAGGCTTCCCTGAGTTAAAGGACTTTGGACATCCTATATGTCTAAAATGAATATATATATTTTTTTTGAACCAGGGATTGAACTCAGGGACACTTGGCCACTGAGGCACATCCCCAGCCCTATTTTGTATTTTATTCAGAGACAGGGTCTCACTGAGTTGCTTAGGGCCTTGCTAAGTTGCTGAGGCTGGCTTTGAACTCGCGATCCTCCTGACTCAGCCTACCAAGTAGCTTGGATTACAGGCGTGTGCCACCACGCCCGGCTAAAGTTAATATTTAAATACAATTTTAACTGCTGTACTTAACAAAGATAAATATTACCAGCCCAATTAACCAAATTGCAAGTGTTTCATAAGCATTGCTTAATTTCATCTTCACAGCTACTATTATGGCGTGGATATGAGGTGTCTCCCCAAAGCTTCTATATTAAGCAAAAATGTTCAGAGGTGAAATGATTGCTCTTGAGAGTTGCAACCTAGAAAGTCAATTCTAGCTTGAAGGAAATAATTGGGTGGTAACTGTAGGTGAGTGAGCCTTGGCTAGAGGAGGTGGCTCACTGGAGGTGTGCCCTGGAAGGGTTTATCTTCCCAATGGCTGATTTCCCTCTTTCTCTGCTTCTTGGCTGCAGTGAAGTGAACAAATGAAGCAGTGCTCCTCTGCCGCACCCTTCTGCCACGATGTTCTGCATCACTTTGAGCATGAAGTCAGTTCATGGGGAAAACTACTAGGTTGATTGACATGTTCAATGTCATACAACCTACTAGAACGTATTCCCCTGTCTTCTTATATTAGTAAATAATACTTTCATCTAAAAAAATCAATGAAATTAAGAAATGCAGGCAATGCCCATATTTATTTTTCTTACTCTTTCACCAAAACTTTATAGCAAGTCCTACTGGTTCTATCATCAAAATATACTAGAAATGGGTCTCTTCAAAGTGCCTGCTAATACTGAGTCCAGGAGACACCTGGGCCCACCCATAGAATGACGCCTTTTAATTATCTCAAAATCAACTGATTTGAGACCTTGATTACATCTGAAAAATCCCTTTGCCTTTGCCATATGTTATCATGCAAGTCAAAGGTCCCACCCACACCCCATAGGGGAGAATCCCACACATGACCTGAACTCCAGGGGCAGAAATTAGGGTGCCATCTTGGAATTTTGCCTTCTATACCACCAAAGACTTAAATTTTATATCATAAACTTTAGAAAACAAGTTCTAAGTACCAGTGAAACCTTGTGAGACAGAAGTTGAGAGTCAACTGTGGAATGATCCTCTGTCCTTGGGTGTAATGCCTGAGACTAGGGTAAACACCCTGGTGCAGAAACAGAGGTACAGTAAGGCAGGGATGAAAATTAGAGCAGGTTTATTGCAAAGCAAGGGAACGGCAAGAGAAAATGAGATATACAGGGGTGCCCAGATCCACTAGGGACCAAAATGAATGAAATGATTAGGCTTTTGGCTTTTTTCAGGATAGGGAGTGGGAATTTTTCATGGTGTGAAACCTTGGAGTGGCAGCTAGCCACACCTCTTCAGGACCCTTGCACTAGCATGGCTGTTGCCTATTTTGGGGATGTCTTTCAACCATGTGAGTGAAAATTGAGTACTGGGGACTCTGCCCTTTCTGGCTTAGCACGACTAGTGAAAGGTCATGAAACAGTCATCTGACTTCAGAGTAGCATGTGGGTGTATATATATATATATCACCTTGAGAACAGAAGCATGACTGGAAATCTACAGGAGAGAGAGCTGGGTCTCTTTCTGGAATGTGGAAAACACTGGTGGTTCTGCATGGGTGGTGGGCCATCTTCCTAAGATGGGTTTCTTCCACAGCCCCACCCACACAAGGGGAGAGGGATTTTATGTCATTATGGCATTGCATGATGGGAATTCAATCTGTGGGTCAATTGCTGCTCAGGGGCTTTTTAACAGTGGGCCCCCTTCTCTCATTTCTCCCTTGTCCCATTCCTGCTCCTCTCTAGCTAAGTACTTATGCTAACACTTCCCGCACAGATCTTGGTTTTACATGTTAATAAGAACATTGTTAAAAGAAGATTCCTTTTTTTATATCTCCATAATGCCTTCTTCATGCCACTAATCAATAGATTCAATTTTTTATAGTAACCTACCAAGAAATGTGAATACCCTGCAATCCTTTGCTATTTTTCAGTAAATTGGAATATCTCTAGAATTTTCTGGTTCCATTTCCACCTGCATCTGCTTTTACATTGTGTTTAGCTAAGTGGTTTTCTCTAGCGCCACAGTTCCCTTAGTATCGACACACATTTGCCAGTGAAAAGAAAGAGATGGGAACCAATAAATAAGTGACTGGAATAATAAGCTCTGTATGACTTTCTTAGACTTAGCAAGTTTTCTTACATTTTCCAATTTGAAGCTCTTCTCAGAATTATTCAGAATCATTATGGAATCTCACATTGCTTCAATGATACTCAGAAAACAACCTCGAATTCCAGCAAACCAGCATTTCAGCTTCTGATTTTTAATTCACTGATTACTTCCTTCATAGTCAAAATGGAACTATAAATTCAATTTAATACTTTGATCTTATTTTTGTTAGAGCAATTTAGTGGTGAAAATCTAAAAGTGAGACAGATCTAGAGCATCAGTTTCCCTTCCCTTCTCTCACCCCCTCTATATTTATCTTCTTTTATTTCTTATATTTCCAGGTGCCTCTTCTTCTGTCTCTGTATAATCTATTCTACATTCTGCAGTCTGAGGGAATTTTTCTGTTTAAAATTTTTAAATTGCTTCTCACTGCACTTCAAGCAAAATCCAAAATTTCTTACATGATGTTGCTCCAACTTCTCCAAATTCATTTCATATTAATTGCCTTGGTTTGCTAGGGCCTTATAACAATAATAAAGTAACACAGACTGAGTGACTTAAACAAGACATTAAATTTCTTGTTATTCTGGAGACAAGAAACTGGCTGTTTTAGTCAGTTTTTTCATTGATGTGCCTAAAAAACCTGAAAAGAACAATATTAAGGAAGAAAAACTTATTTGGACACTCAGGGTTTCAGAGGTCTCAGTCCATTAAAAGCTAGCTCCATTCCTTGGGGCTCTAGGTGAGGCAGAACATCATGGCGGAAGGGTGTGGGGGAGGTCACATGATAATCAGAAAGCAAAGAGCGAGATCTCTACTCTCCAGATACAAAATATATACCCCAAAGGCACGCTGCCTATGCCCTCCTCCTCCAGCCATACCCTATCTGCTTTCGGTTACCACTCAGTTAACTCTCCTCAGAGGATTAATTCACAGATTGGGTTAAGGCTTTCATAACCCAATCATTTCACCTCTGAATGTTCTTTCATTGTCTTATATATGACTTTTTGGGGACTTGCCCCATCTAAACCATAGCACTAGCAAAGATCTGTTCCAGGTCTTTTTCCTTGGCTTAGAGATAGTCATTATCTGCCTATATCTTCATATCACTCTACCTCTGAACATGTCCACATCTTTCTAATAAGAATGCCAAGTCCTATAAGATTCGGCTCCCCCTGTAAGACGTCATCTTATATTAAATATCTCTTGAGAAGCCCTATCTCTGAGTAGCATCAGATTTTGATATACTGGTGGTTATGACCTTAACATGAATTTTTTTGTGTGTGGGACACAATTCAGAAAATAAAACTGGTCTTTCAGTTTGACAATTTCCCACACTTGGATAATAAACTTATATAGATCACCTGTGACCAAAATTCAGATGGAAAGGTGTATAAATATCTCAGTTAAGGAAACACAGTTTATGGAAACTAGGCTGAAGAGAACAGATGGAGATCATAAATATTTTTTATGCCCTTCAATGTTATTGCTAATGGCAGTTCACCTGCTGGAATTCCCCAAGTCGGGTGATGCAGAATATCTGGAGGTACTAAGCATGACTTGCCACATCTGAGTTACAGAACACCTCATTTTACATTGTGACAAATGCCAAGGTCTTGCAAGGGAGCTCAGGGCTCCTTGCATGACTGCAGATGCTTTCACTTCAGCGTCAGGCTCGCCTGCCAAAATAACATCAGTTGACACTTCCCTGAATCCTTTTTCTTTTGCTTGAACAAAGAAATGAGAAAGTTCTATGGGCAAAATTATAGCACCTTTATCTTAGTTGATATAATGTGTCTATTCCACCTTGAGAAATGAGACAATCCATCAGGAGTTGTTAATTTGCTGAGAGCTAATTTCTCTCTGAGGGTCACTTATTACTATGCTGAGCAAAAGGGTAGGGGGAACAAAGCTCTCCCACTGAAACCCAAAGACTCAGAAGCTGCTCCAGTGTTTCCTGAATTTCAATGCACAGCATCTCCGAATGGTCTTACACCAGTTCTGAGTGGAACTGAGCTTAACGTTGATTTCAGTATATAGTAAACAGAATCTTACAACAGAACTATGATGTTTTATCCAGAGACATGTTTTACTAATTCGCTTGAAAACAAGTGATAGCTGTCAATATAACTTTAATCAGTAAACCTTTTGTTATTTAAAAAAATTCAGGATATAATCCTTGATTTTATGCTAGCTAGGTGCAAATCCTGAATGACAAATATGGATCACATGTACTACCAATTCTTCCAATCTGCACTGTGGCCGTGGCAGGCAATATCACTGATCAGGTCACTGTTTCTCGTGGAACCAGATTTCACATTCCATCTCAACACATTCCAGGCATCCTGTAGACAGGATTTATTTTCCAATTCCATGGAAAATGAGACCAAATGAGGTATACATAAAACATAAGCCAGTGTTTCTCAAATCATGAAGATTTCTGTATTGCAGGATTCATTTTCAACATTTTGATATATAGTGTGCTACTCTAAAATGGTATAAAACACACAGCATTTTCCTAACTCATTTGATCATTGAACCTCATTTTAGTGCAGTACATTCCCACTCAAGCTCCTTGGAACATCACTTGGGAAATGCTGCTATAGATCTTATCATTCCTGGATGTTTTCACTGGAGGCTTCTGGTATTTATGGATGGCTCAGGGATTATTCAACAGTTTGTAAACATTTGTTTTTATTTTTTATAATGAAAAATATTTGAATCACTTGCTATTAGGCTCTGGATAAGAACCAGTCAGAAAAAGCCAGTCTAAAGGATCATGCAAAGTTCACATTTCATGGAAGACTGGTTTTTGAAAACTATCATCAACTGACCATTTACTCTGAGTGAAAATGTTCTAGAACTTATATCTCATTTAAGTAAAGTGGCCACACATATATGCAGTTCATGCTCAAGACATTCCCAGGTTATGCCTGATTTTCCATATTAAGCACTAACAGTATTCTGTTTTACTCATCAGTGTCTTCTTTAAGTAATAAATTAATTCAACAATCTCC
Source organism: Glaucomys volans (assembly GCA_020662805.1). Taxonomy (NCBI): domain Eukaryota; kingdom Metazoa; phylum Chordata; class Mammalia; order Rodentia; family Sciuridae; genus Glaucomys; species Glaucomys volans. The sequence goes on from JAJEJO010005695.1 coordinate 73,651, forward strand.
CTACATTTGATTCTCAAACATCTGCTAACATTGGTATTTTATCAATTATTTTATAAATGATGAAGCATAACTCAAAGAATACGGAAAATTGGGCTTTGTTGATATAGCTAGGACATACCTGATCCAACGGTCAAACTAGATTGGTCTGACTTCAAAGCTAATGCTCTTAAATGCAGCATTTTCTATTGGCCATGCAAACACATGATGTCATCTAACACTCATAAAGTTATGTAAGAAGGCTTATCATCTGCATTTTGAAGATGAGAATTGTTGAGGAAATGATACATTGTCATTTGTACATTTGAGTTCTGTTGTGTTGAGAGTTGTACCTTTTGCTTTCTTTTGAGGTAGCCCTGCCTTTCAGAGTGGGCCCCACACATTAGGGCAGGTCTACAAGTGTGCCTGGCATGTACAGTCACTGACAGGGTCCCAAGTGGGACTTCATACTAGATTTGTGCTATTCGGCTGAGACTCAGTAGGTCAGGTTCATGATGTAGAGCTTTCTCCTAAATATTTACCAATTCATAAAAGTAATATGAAATGAAAATGCAGATAAGTCCAAGTTATTAAAATTGGCCGCCTGAATATTGTTGGGTTAGTAAATAGTGTACAAGGAGGATGCAATAATGACTCAAGCTACAAGGATATTCTCTTCAGAAAACCCTGAGCATAGTCTCATTTTCTAAAAATTAGAGGTTCCACTGATAGAACAATGTTGATTTATGAAAATATGAGACTAATCTGTTGAGTGCTTAGTGATCCATTTAAGTTTAAGCCATATACACTTCAAAATAAGGACATTCACCTCTA